>CAWUFW010015460.1:307552-359858 GCA_963921515.1 Calotriton arnoldi
CCTTGTGTTTCTTTGTAGCACACTAGGTTTTGGGGGGTAGCCGACCGCAGTGAGGTATGTCCCCGGGGATATTGGACGGATGGATCAGCCATGGGCTCCTTTTGGGCTATAACCATTTAGGGGCTAATTAAGATGTCAGTACTGGGACCGACCGACCTCTGGTCGGCAGTCCCGATCGTCTAATTAGGATGCGATCGAACACTGGGGCATATGTACAAGAACTGCCGCTAACTAACGCTAACGCTAGTTAGCGGCAGTTTTCTTAAAGCGGCCTATCACCAAAAACTATTGCCCTGTTAGCAATGTATTTACGATACATCGCTACATGGCGATAGTTTCAGGTAGCTGCGGTGAAAACTGCCGGTAACACTAGCGTGAAGGCGATACAAATTCAGCCGTTAGCGGGCAAAAACTGACAAAAGGCCCATTAGTGGCAAAAAAACTCACAGTAGTCAGCCCAACGTGGCTTTTTTTTGCCTCTAGAGGCAAAAATAGCCTATAAGTCAACCTCCAACGAAAAATAGGAAATAAAACCAATGGAATGCAGAATGGAGCAGCCAGGGCTAAGTGCAGCACAGATCAACACTCACTACCACGGGGTGCACGGAGGAGATTATCAATGGTGTGCCGTGCCTCTCTGCATCACATGCCGTAGGATGTTGGGCTGGCCGGACGCTGTGGAGGGTGAGGCCCCTGAGCTGTACCAAATTTGTGTGGCGGGAGCACTGCAACTTTGCACCTAAGGGGGCCCTGTTGCCACACCTGCATCTGGAGTTTCCCCAGCAGACTTGGCGGTCACTGCTGTACCCAGGCTTGTGAAATCCCACCTGGCTGAGACTCCTGCTGGCTGAGTCACAGATTTGGAGAGAGTGCAGCGCATTGAGCCCCGGTGTCAATGTCCAGGTGAGGAGAAGGTGGGACGCGTAGCAGAGGAGGCCCGGGGTCGAGTCGGGCCCAGGCCTAGCGCATTTGGGTGACGCACACCGTGCCCTGAGCAATCCCTGCACTGCGGCTGACCTACATCACTGAGGGCACCGCACAAGACTGGTGGGGGACTCGACTAAGTCGCTCAATTTGCTGAGAACGGCCATTGGTAGCAGTGGGTGCCAGGGGCACGGGGGCCGGTTCTGACCCAGGCCCTTGGATATGCAGCTTGATCCACTGTTACTCGCTGGGGAACTGGAGAACACGGAATCTGGTCGCCACTGTCAGATCGGAAGAGGCAACTGGGTGGTGCTGCCTTTCCTTGCCCCCTGGTAGTTTGCTTTTGGGTGTACGGGGGACTAACCCTTAGTGGACTTCCTCTTTCCACAGTGCTTCGCCATCTGGTTGCTGCTGCTGCTGTCCCCATCTGCTGCTGGTTCCTCTGACACGTAGGTCAGGTGTTCGAGTCCCTCCTCCACCCGCAGGCTCCTGCCTGCGCCTCATCCCTGGTGGTCCAGTGGTAGAGCGTCACTGCTCTGCAGCTTGTCTGCCCTTCTGTCCCTCTCATCTGCTGTTCCTGTTCATCTTTCTGCTCTTCTCTGTTGCTTTCCTACCTTTTTCTTTATTTTTTTTATCTTTTCTGTGTTTGGCTTTGTTTTCCTGTGCTTTTTGCAGTTCCTTTTCCTTATCCTCTCCCTCGTTGCCGCTGCGATCACCCGCGTCCCCTCCAGTGTCCTTTCCTGTGTTTCCCGCCTCACAGCTGTCCAGCCCCCCTGCAGCACTACTTAATGGCGAACGCTGTGTGGCCATGTTCAGCGGGCGTGCCACTGGTGCGCCGAAGGGAAGCCAAAGGCAAGCCTGTCTGTGTCCGTCCGTCCGGCCCCATACTGTGCCCAGCACCAGAGACCCTGCCTCTCGGACACTCCACCGCTACAATGCCAGCACCCTCCTCGCCCTCAACCATGGATGCCATGCCGCCTGCCACCTAGCATCACCGAAGAATACCTTTGCACCCTGCGCCTGTCAAACCTGCAAACTCACCTTCTGCCACATCAGCACACCAGCACCTCTTGCCGCCCAGCCGACCAACAGCGCACCCGACCGGTTCAACTCCATCCTCCTCAACGTGCGGTCCCTCCACAAATACGCCACAGACATCTGGGACCTCCTCGGCGCCACCTCTTCAGACATCGCCTTCTTCACGGAAATCTGGACTAACCTCTGCTCCATACCGTACATCGCCATCGCCATCCCTGACGGCTACTAAATCACCCGCAAGGACCACCCCGACCGTCCAGGAGGAGGCATTGCCATTGTCCACAAAAGCACACTCCGACTGACCACGCACTCTAATGACCCAACAGTGACCATGGAACACCTCCACTTCCAGATCCGGACCAACCCCAACACCATTCTCTGTGGCACCCTCATCTACAGGCTATGGACCACCATTCACCGAAGCCATTGCAGACCTCATTGCACCCCAGGCTCTCCCATCCACCGACTACATCCTACTCGGAGACCTCAAGTTCCACCTGGACAACCCCAGTTACCAGAACACCACCCCCTTCCTGGGGAACCTCACCAACATCGGACTAAAGCAGCCAGTCACCGCACCAACCCACATAGCCGGACACACGCTCAAGCACGTCTTCTCCGTCAGTGGGAACCACACCTACAGCCACACCACCGGACTCTCCTGGACCGACCATCTTTGTATACATCACGTCTTCATCATGCCCACCGTACACCACCGCCATCATCGCCCCCCCTCACAGCTAGATCAAGGCCACCGAAGAACTTCTCATCAACTCCCTCAGCACCACCCCTCCGCCAACGCTCACAGACGACAACACCGCAGCGCGCAACCTCCACCGATGGATCTCCAACTGCACCGACACCCTTGCACCCCTCAAGAAAAGACCAGGCAAACAACACTCCAAGAAGGCCAACTGGTTCACTCACGCCCTCCACTAGTCCAGACGCACCTGCAGATGTCTCAAGAAGTGATGGAGCCAATACATCAATCAACTCCGCAACACAGTCACCCTTGCACCTTGTGACAGTTTCACCCCGCCAGTGCGTCATTTCCTTGACGTACTTGCAGCATGATTCTTGCACCATGTCGCGCAATATTTGCAAAGTGATGCATCTAGTCATATGTGTGACCTTGTGAAGCCCTGTGCCACATTATCCCTGCATCAGGTATGATGTATGCAGGGTGGGTGTTTCCAGCAACAAAGCCTCATAGGAGTGGCGCAGTGAAATCCATCAGATTTCACTGCAACAATTGTAGGATGCCACTGCGTCCGGACCTTACTCCTGCCTCATGGCAGGCGTAAGGGTGACGCAGTGCCACAGGGATTGGCTGGCACCATGCATTGCTGGAGTTGTGTCATGCGTGTGACACAACTGCAGCAATGCATGACTTTAGCGCTGACAGATACGTCAGGATTCCAGACGTATCTGTCATTGATTGCGACATGGAGTGCCATACAGTGAATACAGCGCATCCATGGTGTCGCAAGAAGGGCGTAGTCGCCGTAGTGAAAAGTGTTGCAACGCTATTTTGTCGCAGCGATACAACACTTTTCATGAATGAGGCCCAGGAATGCGCCCTATCTTATTGATGGTGCGCATTCCAGCCCTGTAGTTTTGTCGCAGGGCAGCGCAGCAACATTCCTTGAAGTGCTGTCCAGCACCAAAACCTTCTGAAATGAGGCCCCAAGTGTTTGCACCATTTTTAAGACCAGCTATTTTCTGATCTTAAAAAACTGCCTCTAACTGCAGTTAGAGGCAGTTTTTTTGGTTTTGCACCATACAAGGATTTCCTTGTAAATATCGCAAAGTGGGGTTAGAGGCAGTTTTTGCACAGGAACGCCTACCTTGTATCTCATTTTTGTTAACTCCCGCTAACAGAAGTGGCCATCTTAAAAATTCACGTTTTCACCAGAAAACTGCCACTAACTGAGGTTAGCGGCAACTTGTAAATAAGGCGATAAAAAAAAAGCCGCCGTAACGTCAAAAAATTGACGAAACGGCGGCGTTAACTCCTTGTACATATGCCCCACTGTTCTGTTGCATTCCTACATTTCCCTATAGGAGCATGCATTACGGCCATAAACCGACCATAATACATGTGCCCATAGGGAAATGGGAGGTGCTGTTCATTCCCGGAACCCCTTGGCAGGCACCTCAATAGAGATGAACAGTTCCTCAAATACACCATTTAATCGATTTTTGAGTCTTCTGAACGAGACGTATTGATGGGAACAGCAATCTGTGATGGACAACCATATGGATCATTCACAACAAAGGTATGATGGGGAGGAGCGGGCAGCACAAGCCTCAAGGAGTGGATGGGGGCGGTAGGACTAGTGGATGCCTGGAGAGCACGACATAAAAGGGTGGCGGTTTTACGCTCATATTGATCATCATTTTGTGGGAGAGAAGCTCTATGCCTTTATTAACAATGTGACGATTCGTCAGATAGCTCTTTCTGACCATGCTCCAAGCTCAATTACCCTTCAATCCCACAACATCAACAGGGCACCTATTTATGGCGGTTCAAAGGATTTTTACTGCATGACCTGCCACAAGGGGGTGGGTGGGGAGACCATATCTGAATATGTAACAGAGTACGATACACCAGAAGTCTCAAAACCCACATTATTGGATGCTTTTAAGGCTGTGATTAGGGGCATATTTATCTCTAGGGCATCACATTAAAAAAAAACTGCAAGAAATAATGCAAGTGCGGTATTGGAACATCAGCTCTCTGACTTAGAGAATGGATATAAACAAGTACCGTAAAACAAAATCTGACTGATCCGCTGGGGTCCCCACCCCCTTTGCTGAAAGAGCTGTAAGACTACTGGCCTGTTTTTGGCTTCAAGATTAATATAGCGAAATCTGAGGCTCTTCTATTTAGTCCACTGGAATGACAAATTGAGTTCCTGGAGAAAATGATCCCCTTGGAGAGGGGAGGGGGAGGTGGGGCATTAACATATCTAGGGATTGAGTTAAGTTACACTACATTACAGATAGTATCACATGATGATACTCGTCTTCTTCAGGGACTAAAACAAGACTTACAAAAATTGCAGCTGAAGTATTTCTCCTGGCTAAGCAAGGTGGCTATAATAAAAGTGCCAACTTACCCAAGATCTTATATTTATTTCAAACAATACCCTTTGCTATCCCAGGTGCCTTGTTGGAAACCCTTCAATTGCTGATAAACAATTTCATCTGGTGGGGGAGTAATCTGAGATTGGTGAGCAGGATGCTATACCAATTACTTCCCAAGGAGGGCTAGCTGCCACACTTACTGTACCATACTTCTGAGCTTCCCCATGGCGATATTTGGTGGAATGGGAAAAAATGGAGACAGCCAAACAGTGGGGCGACATAGATAATCTGATAGCAGCCAACACCCTTTGGCAGGTCCTGTGAGAAGTTGGCCTGGCATATGCTGTCCACTAATTATAGTGGGCACCTTGCACCAGTCCAAACAACCCCTTATTGGAGATAGGTTAAAGACAACCTTTATTGAAAGCTATCCTAGTGGTAGCTATGGAGAGCAGCCTTCAGGCTAAGTCTTGAAGGAATGTAAAGCAGCTTGTTTTACCAGTCTATAATCTCTTGAGTGACCAAATGAAAGAGGACCACACCAGGTATATATTCAAAATATATGTATTTATTACTAAACACACCCCTCTAGTCTCTTTATGAGGCTAGAGTTCGAAATACATAAATTATAAGTTAGTTATCTACAGTAATAGCACAAATACACGTTTGAGCCCTAGGGGCGTACCAAACCATATACCAATAAAGTGGTATAAGAACCACGACTGAGCTAGACACAAGGCCTAGAGCCTGTAGAAGTGCTTGGACCACAAGGAACCACCCAAGGCAGTGACACAGGGGACCCACGGGGGACGCGTGCAGTGTATGAACACAGCCGCGAATCTGCCGTTAACTTCTATGGGGAAAGTCGCGATTAGAATTTAAAAGAAAGGGACACTTAGAGGAGGACTTGGAGCAAACCCTTTGAGAACTAGGCTGTTCTAGTGTCAATACCCACGGGAGCACCAGAGTACTAGAGTTACCTCACCCAGGGAGCCGGGTGCATAGGTGTCTTTCGGGGTCGGGTTTCGTCGTCGCTTTCAATGGCGATCTGCTGCAAAGTGCTGCTGGCGACCAAGTCGAAAGTGTTCGGGTGGATCCAAAGGTGGATCGAAGATCTGAAGAACCTGAAAGCAGAGGGGACAGAGTCTGGGTCACTAGCCAGTGACCAGGAAGGCGATGAGCAGATGCCCACCGATGTCGAGTGCTTCCAGGTAGGTTGACGGTCGTCTTGACTCTTCAGCCACGAGGTCCAGGAGGTGTCGACGACAACCAGGAGCTGGATTCGAGCTGTCCCACGACGTCTGTCGATTGCAGGGGTGTCGGCGACCGGATTGGACCCAACAAGCCTTGGCATCGGCAAGTCTCGTGGAAATGGAAGAAGGACGATGTTGCAGACCAGCAAGGTCTGGGGGACTCACCCAGTGAGGATAAGTCAGGGCACACCTGGAGCAACCAGGGAGCCCAAGCAGAAAAGATTGGCCTTCGGGAGGGCCTACTAGCCAACGGACTAGCGACCGCGAAGGAGCCTCGAGGCGATGCACGTGGAGCTGGCTCACAGGACACTCGTGGAGTGGAGGCCAGTGATCTTCGGTGCAGTTGGTGCTGGAGGCTGGGGCTACTCGGAGCCCAAAGCACGACTTCGTGGGAGACCCAGAAGAGGATGCACTTGTAAATGCGATCGGTGTCCAGGGGTCCCGGTTCCACGTTACCCACGACAGCTACGGGCCTCAGCTTTGCTGGGGACTCAGGGCAGCCTCGGGAAGTCTGGAAATCCACCTCTGGTGATGCAAAGACTTCGGCGTCCAGCGGGAGCTTCAGCGATGCAGACTGGACAATTGCTTCTTTGGTGCCTGCCAAGCAGGAGTCACTCCTTGACCCCAAGGGAGATTCTTCAGTCCTCTAATCTTAAAGTAGAGCGTCGAAGGTCCAGGATTCTGTGTCAGAGTTTCGTCCAGGTAAATCTAAAGTCCTAAGGACTGGGGTCCCATACTTATACTAAGGTAGGGGTTGGACATACTCTGTGGCCCCACCTATGGGAGGGTCAGGGCAGAGGGGTGGTTACACCCTTTCCCTTTGTCCAGTTTCACGCCAGAGCAGGGGCTGGAAGCCCCTGAGCCGGTTTGAACTGGGGTATGCATAGGGACACCAAATGTGCCCCAGTGCAGGACTTCAAAGCACCAGAGAGTGCTCCCGCCCAGCCCCAATACACACTATCCTGTCTGGGGAGGTGGTTACACCTCCCTGGGACAGGAAACCTATTGTCCAGGCCTCCCCTGCCGGAGTTTCGGTCAGCAGCAGGAGGCCAGACTCGTGTCTGTGGCAGCGGCATCCATTTTTGTGATGCCAGGGCTCTGGAAAGTCAGTACCGGGTATACCGGTGTGTACATGTCTCTCCCTCTAGAAGGGTGGAATGCTACCCCCGCCGCCAGAACTGGTGGGGGTAGTATTCCAAGATGTTTGACACCAAACACGACATGTTTCCGTGCAGCCATCCCAAAGTTAGCATTTAACGCAGGGTTATAATGCGCTTAAGAGTATATGGTCGGGCTGCACTACAAACAGCATCAGAGAAGGGTCTCCGAACGCTGCAGAGGGGCCCAGCTCATGCAGGGGCACCCTCTCACATAGGAACCACACACTCTGCCTTCCAGGATTGATAAGGCCTGCCATAGGAGTGACTTATAGGTTTATATGTGTGTATGTATGTAGTGATATAGGTAGCCTATATCACAGTAAGGGTGCATGCACCACCTTACCCAGGCTGCAGTAGCAGACCTGTGGTGTCATTTTGGATGGCCTTCCAGGGTGGCACAATACATGCTGCAGCCCCTGGTAGGCCTCTGAGGTACCTATGCCCTGGGTACATAGTATACCATATACTAGGGACTTATAAGGGCACTCCAGATTCCAATCAGAGATGTGCCTAAGGCACATGGAAACCATTTTAAAGAGGAAGCAGCTAGGCTGGGGTTCTGATTAGCAGGGGCCCCAGCCAGACTAAGGTCGAAAAACAGTGAAGCATCAGCAAAAGTGGGGTACCCATGTGAAGCAGATCCTACTTTCCTACACAACCCCCACAAACGTAGGGACATTAAACTAACCTTGCCCAGTTAAGTCTTCATGTTCTAAGTGGAAGTACCTAGAGAGTCCATCTGCATTGGCATGGTTACTCCCAGGTCTATGTTCCACTGTGAAGTCCATCCCCTGTAGGAAATGGACCACCTAAGCAGTTTGGGGTTTTCACCCTTCATTTGTTTTAGCCATAAGAGGGGCTTATGGTCTGTTTGAACAAGGAAGTGAGTACCAAACAAGTATGGCCTCAACTTCTTCAGAGCCCAGACCACAGCAAAGGCCTCCCTCTCAATGGCTGACCAACGTTTCTCTCTAGGGGTCAGCCTTCTGCTAATAAAAGCTACTGGCTGATCCTGACCTTCATCATTCAATTGTGACAGTACAGCCCCTACCCCCAATTCAGATGCATCTGTTTGAACAATGAACTTCTTGGAGTAATCAGGACTCTGTAGAATGGGAGCAGTGCACATGGCCTGCTTTAGGTCATCAAATGCCTTTTGACAGCTAACTGTCCACTGAACCTTTTTGGGCATTTTCTTGGAAGTTAAGTCATTCAGGGGTGTCACTATTGATCCATACCCCTTGACAAATCTCCTATAGTACCCAGTCAGGCCTAAAGAGGCTCTCACCTGAGTCTGGGTAGTTGGAGCAGTCCAGTCCATGATGGTCTGGATCTTGCTCTGCAGTGGTTGAACCTGGCCTCCACCCACAAGGTGGCCCAGGTACACAACCTGACTCTGCCCTATCTGGCACTTGGTGGCCTTGATAGTCAGGCCTGCTTTCTGCAGGGCCTGCAAAACATTTCTGAGGTGGACCAGGTGATCCTCCCAGGTGGAGCTAAAGACAGCAATATCATCTAGATATGCTGCACTATAGGCTTCCAGACCTGTAAGGACTGTATTCACCAACCTCTGAAAAGTGGCAGGTGCATTCTTCAGACCAAAGGGCATCACCACAAATTGATAATGCCCACTAGGGGTTGAGAATGCTGTCTTTGGCTTTGCATCATCAGCTAGTCTGATCTGCCAGTAGCCAGCTGTCAGGTCAAATGTGCTTAGATACTTGGCTGAGGCCAAAGTGTCTATTAGCTCATCTGCACTTGGTATTGGATGGGCATCAGTCCTAGTGACTGCATTGAGACCCCTGTAGTCCACACAAAACCTCATCTCTCTTTTCCCACCATTGGTGTGAGGTTTTGGCACAAGGACCACTGGACTAGCCCAAGGGCTATCTGAGGGTTCAATAACTCCCAAATCCAACATCTTCTGGACTTCTGTCCTGATACAGTCCCTGACATGGTCAGGTTGTCTATAAATCTTATTTTTAATAGGCAGACTGTCCCCAGTGTCCACTTCATGAGTGCACCAGGTAGTCTGACTGGGTGTCAGTGAGAATATGTGTCTGAACCGATTGAGCACCTGTCTGCAATCAGTCTGCTGCTGGGTAGTGAGCAGCAAAACACACAAGGTGATGGACGGAATGTTGCACAATGGCAAAACATTCACCCCCAGTCACAGATCTGGGTTTAATCCATCGTTATTTTGCTCACCACGCCACCCCAGTTCAGACATGGCCATATGCAAATCAGTCTTGACCCTGTGCCTCATGGGAACAGTCCAGCCCGAACTGCCAAGCCATGTCTTCCCTGGACCGGAATCAAGCATCCTAGGACCGGTTTCTGGCTATCAGCCGTCATCAGCCAAGATAGCTTGACTCCAGTGGCGCAGTGAGCACGGGACCCACGTCTGGGCATACCCTTCCCACATAGGGCGAACAGCAAACACACAAGGTGATGGACGGAATGTTGCACAATGGCAAAACATTCACCCCCAGTCACAGATCTGGGTTTAATCCATCGTTATTTTGCTCACCACGCCACCCCAGTTCAGACATGGCCATATGCAAATCAGTCTTGACCCTGTGCTGGGTAGTGAGGCTGCCTGCCAAGGCTACACCATCCACTGACCCATCACCAGGGTTCTGTGAGAGCAGGTCAGGGAGTGGGTCACTCTCTTCCTCCTGTCCCTCATCAGTAGCCATGAGCAAGCCCATGTCTGCCCTGTCCACATATGGTTTTAACCTGTTGACATGGAGAACCCTGTGGGGACTCCTGGGTGTTCCTAGGTCTACTAAGTAGGTAACCTCACCCTTCTGTTCAACAATGGTATGGGGTCCACTCCATTTGTCTTGGAGAGCTGCTGGGGCCACTGGCTCCAACACCCACACCTTCTGTCCTGGCTGGTAAACAGTCAGTACAGCCTTTGGTCATGCCAGGCTTTTTGAAGTTCCTGGCTAGCCTCAAGGTTTTTAGTTGCCTTTTCATATGCTCAGCCATCCGGGAGCGGAGACCAAGTACATAGTCCACGATGTCTTGCTTTGGGGGGCTTGAGAGGTAACTCCCATCCTTCCTTCACCAAGCACAATGGACTCCTGACAGGGTGACCAAACAAAAGTTCAAAAAGGCTGTAGCCAACCCCTTTTGAGGCACCTCCTGTACGCAAAATAAAAGGCAGGGCAAGAGTATGTCCCATCTTCGCCTAAGCTTTTCTGGGAGCCCTTTAATCATGCCCTCAAGGTTTTGTTGAATCTCTCAACTAAACCATTGCATTGTGGGTGATAGGGTGTGGTGAACTTGTAAGTCACTCCACACTCCTTCCACATTGCTATTAAGTATCCAGACATAAAGTTAGCACCCCTGTCTGATACAACCTCCTTAGGGAAGCCCACTCTTGAGAAAATTCCCAGGAGGGCTCTTGCCACCACAGGTGCTGTAGTGGTCCTAAGGGGAATAGCCTCTGGGTACCTGGTGGCATGATCCACTACCACCAGGATAAACCTGTGCCCAGATGCTGTTTGGGGATCCATGGGACCAACAATGTCAATCCCCACCCTTTCAAAGGGAACCCCCACCACAGGTAGTGGTATCAGGGGGCCTTTGTAGTGCCACCTGCCTTGCCACTGGCCTGGCAGGTTACACAGGAGCGACAAAACTCCTTGGTGTCTTCAGACATGTGGGGCCAGTGAAAGTGAGGGACAATTCTGTCCCAAGTCTTGTTCTGGCCCAGGTGACCTGCTAAGGGAATGTCATGGGCTAGGGTCAATAGGAAGCCCCGAACTTCAGAGGTATAACCAACCTCCTGGTGGCACCAGGCTTGGGATCTCTACACTCTGAGTACAAGAGTCCATCATCCCAATACACAGTATGGGGACCACTAGCTTTCCTAGCAGCCTCAGCAGCAGCTTGCTGTCTGAGGGGTTCAAGAGAGGGGCAGCTCTGCTGCTCCTGGCTCAGATCTGCCCTGGAAGGGCCCCCTGTCCCCAAGAACTCAACCTGGTCATGTTCAAGCTCCTCTGGGACAGTTCCTTCCTCAGGACTGAGATCATCCCCTCAAGAGACTGATCTTCCTTCTGAGCCAAGGGGAAGGCACTGCCTTTACCCTACTACTCCTCTTCTTGGAGGGCACTTGATCCATTATTCCAGAATCCAAGGCCTGTTCAGTGTTAGACATTTTGGCTTGTGACCTGGTCACAGCAAACACATCTGCAGGGATGCCCAGCATTTCTGCATGGGTCCTGAGCTCCACTTCTGCCCAAGCTGAAGTTTCTAAGTCATTGCCAGCAAGCATTCAATGGGTAGGTCTGCACTTACCACAACCTTCTTAAGGCCAGTTACCCCTCCCCAGGAGAAGTTAACAACTGCCAGAGTATGGTCTGTTCTGACGTTGCTAGCATTGGTCACTTGGTACATTTCACCAAGTATAATCTGCCCAGGATTCACAAGGTCTTGTGTCACCATGGTGACACTTGCCCCTGTGTCCCTAAATGCCAAAGCCTCTTTTCCATTGATTAAGGGCTGTTGCCTGTACTTGCCCAGATTACTGGGACTCACAGAGGAGGTCACATCCATGCCTCCATCACAGACTAGGACAGCCTGAGTGAGTTCTCTGACTAGGTCAGAGCTCATCTCCTTACCCAGGGTCAACCCTACTAAACCCTTGGCTTGGTAGTCCCACCACCAACTGTAACTGCACTAGGGGGAGCAGGTGCCTTAGGGGCATTGGTGGGGGCTGGAGTAGAGTCTTTGGACTTGGTGCAATCACTGGTCCAGTGGGTCTTTTGCTTACAGACCTTGCACCAGGATTTCCTTTGGCCTTTCCCTTTGGTAGACTGTGAATCCCCACCTGAAAGAAGATTTTTGGGGGCCTTGTGAAGACTTTTGATCTTTACCCTTCTCCCCACCCTTATCAGAGGTTTTCGAATCTTGCTTCTTAGGGTCACCACCTTGGTTCTGTACCTTCTGCCTCACCCTGGTTCTGACCCATTTGTCTGCCTTCTTTCCCAATTCTTGGGGAGAGGTCAGATCAGAGTCCACCAGGTGCTGATGCAACAGCTGATTTTGACAGTTATTAAGAATCTGCTCCTCATGATCAGATTGTACAATCCTGTGAAGTCACATACCTTACTGCCCAATAACCAACCTTCCAGAGCCTTGGCAGAACAATCAACAAAGTCCACCCAGTCTTGAGTCTGTGCTTTTGGGTATCCCTGAACTTTAACCTGTATTGTTCAGTGGTTAGGCCAAACCCATCAATTAGAGCACTCTTCAAGACTTTGTAATTATCAGCATCCTCCTCTCTAACAGTGAGGAGCTTATCTCTACCTTTGTCTGCAAAGGAGAGCCACAAGATTGCTGCCCACTGCTCCTGCAGGGACCCTCTGTACTTTACAGGCCCTCTCTAGAGCAGTTATCCATTTGTGGATGTCATCCCCACTCTGGTAGGGAGGGACAATCTTGCTCAGGTTTCTATGGTCATAAGACCTTTCCCTATCTTTGGGGAAACTGCTGCCACCATGGGACTCTAGTCCCAACTTTTGTCTCTCTCTATAGAGATCGAGGGACTCCCTGTCTATAGCCAATTGCTGTTTCCTGAGTTCAAGCTGAGTTTGCTCATACTGAATCAGTCTCTTTCTCCTCTCATGAGAGGAGACAGAGGTCCCTATTGAGGTGTCAGAGTGGTTAGACTCCTGAGAAGGAGACCTAGACCTTCTGGGCACACTCATTATTCTTCCTGGGGGACAAAGGGGAGGTCATTCTGATCCTCCTCCTCCTCCTCCACAGGAGGAATTGGGTTTTCCAGGACAAGGTCATTTTCACCTTCCTGGCCAGTTTCAGAGGGGGGGCTGGGTTTCTTCACCCCTGACCCCTTCCTCATCTTCTGCCCCACCCTCTCTGCCTACCCCTTCAGACCCTAGGGGCCTGCTGAGATCATCAGCTAGTAACACCTCCCTGAGGTGTTGGGTGCTGGTACTTTTGCCTGCCTTCAACTTCCTAGTATTGCATAATGCTCTCAATTCCAAGAATGGGAGTTTATCATACTTGGAGGGAAGGAGCCCACTGGCTTCTGGCAAGGACTCACTGGGTCCTGGCTTTGAAGACATTACTGGTGAGGTGTGGTGTATGCACTACCTACTCTAGTGTGGCCTACTAAACTCTCTTGAGTTGTAGAAAGGGTAAGCTATCCCTTAACACACAACTCTAAGTTCAGTAGAACTTACTGTATTACTAAGCTTGATTTATATGTACCTTAGGTACCCTTAGTGGTTTTCAGTTGATCAATTCAATTGAGATTATCTGGTAAAACAATAGCAAGCTGGAATCCCACACGCTGCACACCAATGTGAGAAGTTGGCCTGGCATATGCTGTCCACTAATTATAGTGGGCACCTTGCACCAGTCCAAACAACCCCTTATTGGAGATAGGTTAAAGACAACCTTTATTGAAAGCTATCCTAGTGGTAGCTATGGAGAGCAGCCTTCAGGCTAAGTCTTGAAGGAATGTAAAGCAGCTTGTTTTACCAGTCTATAATCTCTTGAGTGACCAAATGAAAGAGGACCACACCAGGTATATATTCAAAATATATGTATTTATTACTAAACACACCCCTCTAGTCTCTTTATGAGGCTAGAGTTCGAAGTACATAAATTATAAGTTAGTTATCTACAGTAATAGCACAAATACACGTTTGAGCCCTAGGGCGTACTCAAACCATATACCAATAAAGTGGTATAAGAACCACGACTGAGCTAGACACAAGGCCTAGAGCCTGTAGAAGTGCTTGGACCACAAGGAACCACCCAAGGCAGTGACACAGGGGACCCACGGGGGACGCGTGCAGTGTATGAACACAGCCGCGAACCGCCGTTAACTTCTATGGGGAAAGTCGCGATTAGAATTTAAAAAAGGGACACTTAGAGGAGGACTTGGAGCAAACCCTTTGAGAACTAGGCTGTTCTAGTGTCAATACCCACGGGAGCACCGGAGTACTCGAGTTACCTCACCCAGGGAGCCGGGTGCATAGGTGTCTTTCGGGGTCGGGTTTCGTCGTCGCTTTCTATGGCGATCTGCTGCAAAGTGCTGCTGGCGACCAAGTCGAAAGTGTTCGGGTGGATCCAAAGGTGGATCGAAGATCTGAAGAACCTGAAAGCAGAGGGGACAGAGTCTGGGTCACTAGCCAGTGACCAGGAAGGCGATGAGCAGATGCCCACCGATGTCGAGTGCTTCAGGTAGGTTGATGGTCGTCTTGACTCTTCAGCCACGAGGTCCAGGAGGCGTCGATGATGACCAGGAGCTGGATTCAAGCTGTCCCACAACGTCTGTCGATTGCAGGTGTGTCGGCGACCGGATTGGACCCAACAAGCCTTGGCAACGGCAAGTCTCGTGGAAATGGAAGAAGGACGATGTTGCAGACCAGCAAGGTCTGGGGGACTCACCCAGCGAGGATAAGTCAGGGCACACCTGGAGCAACCAGGGAGCCCAAGCAGAAAAAGATTGGCCTTCGGGAGGGCCTACTAGCCAACGGACTAGCGACCGCAAAGGAGCCTCGAGACGATGCACGTGGAGCTGGCTCACAGGAGGCCAGTGATCTTTGGTGCAGTTGGTGCTGGAGGCTGGGGCTACTCGGAGCCCAAAGCACGACTTCGTGGGAGACCCAGAAGAGGATGCACTTGCAAATGCGATCGGTGTCCAGGGGTCATGGTTCCACGTTACCCACGACAGCTACGGGCCTCAGCTTTGCTGGGGACTCAGGGCAGCCTCGGGAAAGTCTGGAAATCCACCTCTGGTGATGCAAAGACTTCGGCGTCCAACGGGAGCTTCAGCGATGCAGACCGGACAATTGCTTCTTTGGTGCCTGCCAAGCAGGGGAGTCACTCCTTGACCCCAAGGAGATTCTTCAGTCCTCTAATCTTAAAGTAGAGCGTCGAAGGTCCAGGATTCTGTGTCAGAGTTTCGTCCAGGTAAATCTAAAGTCCTAAGGACTGGGGTCCCATACTTATACTAAGGTAGGGGTTGGACATACTCTGTGGCCCCACCTATGGGAGGGTCAGGGCAGAGGGGTGGTTACACCCCTTTCCCTTTGTCCAGTTTCGCGCCAGAGCAGGGGCTGGAAGCCCCTGAGCCGGTTTGAACTGGGGTATGCACAGGGACACCAAATGTGCCCCCAGTGCAGGACTTCAAAGCACCAGAGAGTGCTCCCGCCCAGCCCCAATACACACTATCCTGTCTGGGGAGGTGGTTACACCTCCCTGGGACAGGAAACCTATTGTCCAGGCCTCCCCTGCCGGAGTTTCGGTCAGCAGCAGGAGGCCAGACTCGTGTCTGTGGCAGCGGCATCCATTTTGTGATGCCAGGGCTCTGGAAAGTCAGTACCGGGTATACCGGTGTGTACATGTCTCTCCTCTAGAAGGGTGGAATGCTACCCCCGCCGCCAGAACTGGCGGGGGGTAGTATTCCAAGATGTTTGAAACCAAACACGACATGTTTCCGTGCAGCCATCCCAAAGTTAGCATTTAACGCGAGGTTATAATGCGCTTAAGAAGATATGGTCGGGCTGCAGTACAAACAGCATCAGAGAAGGGTCTCCGAACGCTGCAGAGGGGCCCAGCTCATGCAGGGCACCCTCTCACATAGGAACCACGCACTCTGCCTTCAGGATTGATAAGGCCTGCCATAGGAGTGACTTATAGGTTTATATGTGTGTGATGTATGTAGTGATATAGGTAGCCTATATCACAGTAAGGGGTGCATGCACCACCTTACCCAGGCTGCAGTAGCAGACCTGTGGTGTCATTTTGGATGGCCTTCCAGGGGTGGCACAATACATGCTGCAGCCCCTGGTAGGCCTCTGAGGTACCTATGCCCTGGGTACATAGTATACCATATACTAGGGACTTATAAGGGCACTCCAGATTCCAATTAGAGATGTGCCTCAGGCACATGGAAACCATTTTAAAGAGGAAGCAGCTAGGCTGGGGTTCTGTTTAGCAGGGCCCCAGCCAGACTAAGGTCGAAAAACAGTGAAGCATCAGCAAAAAGTGGGGGTACCCATGTGAAGCAGATCCTACTTTCCTACAGGTCCCCTGGGTGCATTGATCCAAAAAGAGCTGGGAACTATATTTATCTCAAGTGACTTGTGTTTGTGTAGGATCAGTTCGCCGCACACCTGGGCCTTGCTTCCTTACCATCGCTGTTTGCTCCCATATGGCTCAATTCAGATTTTTCCCTAGCAGGGGGAAACAGTTTCCTTCTCTGGAGTGAGAATTGATGCATCATGGTGGGCTCTTTATTTAAACATTGTCAAATAATGTCATTTGATGATACTGAAGAGAAGTACAACTTGTCAAAAGCAGAAAGGTTTGCATATATGCATGTAATGCATTGGGTCCTCCACCCACAATGAAAATTGGCATAGGCTACCCACTGACGGCCTTTGAAAAAAGGCTGAAATATGGGTCAAAGACAGCAAGTTGATTTCGAACAGATATAGACACTTACTTGACCCTACCCCAGTGAAGAAGACACCCAGTCAGACAAGGTGAATCAGTGAACTAGGCGGGGACATATTCCTTAAAAACTGGGAAAGCATATATGACAATGATTGCATATCTTCCCAAAGTATAGAACTTGGAGCAACTCAACACAAAATCCTCACATTTTGATATCAAACTCCATAAAAATAGCTAAATAGGATACATCTAAATCAGACGCATATTGGAGGGGGTTTGGGACCACTGATACCCTAACGCATTTATTTTATTTTATTGTATTTTAGTTATTCAATTTTAAATTTTATCAGTAATAATTAGCATAATGACAAGTATACAATTTGCATGGCACCAATCAGACAAGATCATGTAATACAGACATTGAGTTGCAAAAGAAATCAGGCTTATCAGTGCTTACAGTGAGTCAACAGCTCACAGAGCAGTACACATATTTCACACAAGTTGATTACATCAGCTACCAGGCCTTTACTTTGCCTCCGGATTGGAGACACTCTGGTTCTATATTTGATCCAGTCTATCAGTAGAGACCACCACTCCCATTCTGTGGCACCTCAGGTTGCCTCCCCACTTCACACAGAGCCCAGGTTGGTTATCTGGAAGGTCCATTCAATGCCTCCAGTTGTCAGCAAGTCGCTGATTCGCTCTCCCCTTCATTAGTCACTGCTTCCTCCCTTGGCGGGCCAAGAAGGCCTGATAATGCCCTTAAGTAACTTTCGGACAGCTGCACAGTGGTAATAATTTAAGGTAAGTGTTGGATTGTGTATTGCAATAAGTCATATCAATTTGCCAATCCTTCAGTGTCGAAGAGGTCCCGTGCCCACCCTAGTGCTATTCTGCACCTCGCAAGCAGCAAACTGATGGCCACTAGTCGCGGAACAGCAGCTGGGATGTCTTTATCATAATCTAGCAATGGAAGCAATGGAGACATCTTCATATGCTCACCAATTATCTCATCCAGTTCGGCTCATGCCGTATATGGTATAGCCAGACAAACCCACGCCACATGAGCAAACCCTGCTTTGCAAACCCTGTATCGCCTGTCCAACAACAGCTGCAGCTAGTGCTATCCTGCAGCCCATATTGGAACAAACGAGTTGGAGTGTAGTACACTCTATTGATATATTTAAAATGTATTAATCAGTGCTGACTATTTAACAATACAGATTTCACCACAGAGCAGGAGTATCTCCACTGCTTGTCACTGTTCATGACATCCAGTTCCCTTTGCCATTCTTCGTAAACCCCGGCCTGCGCGCATCTTGTGCAAATGCATATAGTTTTTCTATAAGTCGTTGCTGCGCAGCCATTTGCATCAGGTATGTTTGCACCATTAGTTCTGGAGGCTTGAGGAGGTCCTCCCCAAGTAAGGCACGCATCGTGTGGGGGGCTCTAAAATAGTAGAACTGAGCCATTGCACAGTCCAAGAAAAAGTCTCCCATAATAGTCATTCCCACTCCGTGTAGTGCACTCACTGCTCCTCTCTTCTGCCCCAGGGGAAACCACATGCAACACTCCAGGGGGACATGCAGTGAATAAAGGAGGGAGGCAGTCTGTTGCTCCAGCACTCAATGCCAAGAGTAGACCACTGCATTCAATGGGTCAAGCACATCGTAATGTCAATTAGTCTTCGCGAAGAGTGTCTGGGAAGCGACAGTGGGGTTGTAGCATCCCGTTCAAGACAGAGATGTGGTAGGTCCTCTGGACCAAGAAACCAGTAGTGGGCATACATGCACTATACGGCTCGGTAGTAAGCCTCCAAGTCCATGGCATTCTGCCCTCTCATATTGCATGGCAGGGTGAGTGTGTCCCAGCTCACCTGAGGCTGTTTCCCTGCCCAGGCTCTTCATATCAAGATAGTCCACAAGTTACAAAATACTGCCTGTGATAACGAGATTGGAATATTCGTGAATAAGAACAAAAAGCGCGGCAAAACCACCATTTTCATTATTGCTATACGGTCGGTGAGTGATAGGGAAGCTATATCCAGTACTCTACCGCTTCTGAGAGTTTCTGCACAGCCTTGCCCTTGTTTTCCAGAATGACTACCATCGGGTCAGTATGCACTTGTTTTCCTAAATAGCGCACCGAATCCGTAGTCCACTGTAGTAGGTACTCTAATTGCATCAGCACCGTAGCTGCCGTAAGCGGGAATATTAAGGACTTATCCAGGTTTATGCGTAGACCTGAATGACCGCCAAATAGTTCTACCTTCCGGAGAATTGGTGATAGGTCACACTCTGGGCTGCACACATTTAGAAGGGTGTCATCTACGAATATGTCTCTTTACTACGCATGCGATACATCGCATGCCATTACAACGCGGTCGTTACAACGACCACGTTGTTACATTGCGAACCATTACATCGCAAATCGTTACAACGACTTGCTGTAGGGGGCGCGCTGGACTTAGGAATAGTATAATTACTATTGCTACTCCAGTTTGTGCAACAGCAGGGAAGGTGTTGGATTGTAAATCCAACACCTTCCGCCCCCTACAGCAAGTCATTGTAACGACTTGCAATGTAATGGTTCGCGATGTATCATCGCGGTCGTTGTAACGACCGCGTTTTAATGGCATGCGATGTTTCACATGCGATCTAAACGCTGTTTCCCATCATCTACGCAAGCAGATATGATTAGGTTAAAGCGCGGAAATCGAAGCCCCCAGTGAGCATGGTATTCCAAGAGCGTGAAAGCCAAAGGTTCCGCCACCAAAGCGTACAGCAATGGTGACAGGGGGCATCCCTGCCTTGTTTCCCTAGTAATATCTATAGCATCTGTGACTTTCCCATTAACCCATATACATGCTGTTGGCTGTGTGTAAAGTACTCGAACTAGGTGTACAAATACTTCTCCCAAGCCGATACGCCTCAATACGGCAAGCATAATGCTCCATTCTATCGAAGGCTTTTTCCACGTCGAGAAATACCACCGCGGCCTTCTCCTCTAGTTCTACTCACATAATTATACCAAATATTGTTAGAAGATTATACGATTCTGTTCGACCTGGGATAAACCCAGCTTGCTCTGAGCCTACCATACCCGGGACAACAGCACCAGTCTACCAGACAAAATCTTTGTAAAAATGTCAGTGTCCACGTTCAGTAGCAACATAGGCCTATAGACGGCTCAACTATGAGCCTGCTTGCCTGACTTCAGTAGGGTAAATAGCAGCGCTTCATGCATCAATGGTGGCATACAGCCATCCTTCACCATCTCTTCATATAGAGTCATCAGGTGGGGAATGAGCACATTTTCAGAGGCCTTATAAAAGGCCACTGTAAGCCCATCGGTTCCAGGCACCTTAGCACTATGCATGCCTTTTAAAACCACCAGGACCTCTGCAGGGCTCAATGGGGCCATAAGACACTCCCTGTGTTCCACGAGAGCCACTTCATGGCAATATGTGCAAGGTAATCTGCTGTGGCTCCTAAGCTCCCCAGCGTGGGTCTCGATGTGTATAAGTCCGCGTAGTACCGACAGAACAGTTTCGATATCTGATCAGTTGTATGTAATGGATCCCCTTGTTTGTTCCTCAATGTTAATATTATGTCATCCTCACACCTAGGGTGCATAAGTGCCGCCAACGTGGCTCCTGGTCTCTCCCCTTCCCTATTCACCCAACCCGTCGCATATTTCCCAGGTGATTAAGTACACTCTGTGCGGTATCATGGTATTCCTCTAGCTTAGCTTGTATAGCTCCCAATAAACCCCACACTGCTCTCTCCATGTATCTCCGCTCCAATTCTATGACTTCCACCTCCAACTGAGCCAACCTGCCCCCATAAGGACCGGAGTACTCCAGTTTGTTTGAAGATAGTGACTCCCCGAATATAGACCTTAAAGGCCTCCCAGACATGTGCACATTTTTCTATGGAACCAATATTGGTACCAAAAAAATCATTGATTCTTCCACATATTTCTCCCTGAACTCTTCGTCTAATAGGGAATACGGCAGGAACCACCAGGCGAATGCAGATAGGCGAAGGCTGCGCACTTCTAGCACCAGTAGGACTGGTGAGTGATCTGAATACATTCGCAGCCAGGGTTCACAGCGATGCACCCATTGTATCTAGCTGCGGGATATCAACCAAAAATCAATGTTATGCACCGTGGAGTAATGTGTGTATCCCTCCCCTGTGGGGTTGTGGGGTACTTCTAATGCCAGATGTCTAACAACCTTTGCTGTGCCGTGATCTCTTGAATGGCTCGGGCCACTGCAGAGGGATGCCGGAGCTGACCCCTAGAGCAATCTCGATCAGGATTCAAGACACAATTGAAGTCACTGCCCCATATTAGTGGGAGGTCCTCCCATTTTGTTAGAGTGGCGTTCATTGTGTGATGGAATGGTGGATCATCATAATTAGGGCCATAGACCCCCACCAATACTACCTTTAGATCGTCTTTAGTACAGCGCGCCACTACATATCTGCTGCCCTAGTTGGTGCACACTTCCTGCAGTTTTACACCCGAGCCCCATCGGACCCATATTAGTACACCTCTAGCATGTGTAGTAAAGCGAACAGCACAACAAACACCCTGCATTCGGTGCTATGTCAGCATATTACTCCCCGGTGCAAGGTGCGTCTCCTGGAACCTTGCTATATCAATTTTGTGTCATTGAAAGTATGCCACAACCTTGCGTGCCTTTCTACAATCATTTAAACCTTGGACGTCCAAAGTAAGGAACCTAAGCAATTAAGGGAGTGGTGCGCCCGTGCTGCCCCATCCATTTCATCCACCATTGCCCTGTAACTCAGTCATTCTAAGCACAGAGGCAATTAAAACATTTGTAGTTTGCAGCCATTGCCATTGAACAAAAAAGAGTTGAACTAAGCAAAACCACCCCCTCCCACATTGTGAATCCCCACAACTTACATAGTGAGAAATCTCCCCCCCAGCCCCGACGGGTCCCGAACACGGTTGTCGAGTCGGACCCATATAGGGCTTCAATTGTGTATGGGGCACTACGACCAGGCCGTTCATTCGATTGGGTTGCAGC
This sequence comes from Calotriton arnoldi, assembly GCA_963921515.1. Classification (NCBI taxonomy): domain Eukaryota; kingdom Metazoa; phylum Chordata; class Amphibia; order Caudata; family Salamandridae; genus Calotriton; species Calotriton arnoldi. Next base: position 329,524 of record CAWUFW010015460.1, read on the forward strand.
TCACGTGCACTAGCCACAGGCTGTCCAACAGGCAGTCCACTGCACCATGCGATGCTTCTCCTGGAGTAAGTTTTGGCCTGTTGCAATGGTGGTTTTTCACTTTTTTCAGGTTTACTAGTGTCACGAGGGGTTATAGGCGGCATACGTGTCTCTTCAGAGGGCACACGCCGATTCTTTAGTACTAAGATGCTGCAGGATTATTTATGGCCGAAGGAGGTTGCCTAGATGGTGGCCGTCTTCAGGCTCAGCAAGTTGCGCCCCTACCCTTACACATTTGTTGTGGAACTGTCCCAGGTTCCACAGATCATGGGAGGGGATCCTCAATTAGTTAGATTTGGCCTTTGAGCTAGAGCTTCTGAGGGATCCTGGGGTGGTACTTCTCTGCCTCCCATTTGCCGGTGGTCGATTGCATAGATCTCAGAGAGGGAAGGAGCTGATGGTAACCCTTATCAGGTACCTAAAGGTGATAACTAGCATTGTGGGAGGTATACTGTACTGATGCCTAATGACTAGCTGCATAACTTGTGGGAAATTCTCACCATGGAGAAAATTACTATGTCATTAGTGTACATACTGAAGGCGTACCAAACTGACTTGGTCTCACTCACGAAAATTCTATCTTGAGAATACAGAAAATTATCTTGCACACTTTTTCTTACAATCGTCCGGCTTATACAGAGGACCTTGCTCAATTGTCAAAATGAGACTCTCCCATGCATTCAGAGCTTTTTCCTTCTCTACCTCATAACAAATTAGCTCTTTTCCTTACACACAACAATATTGCCTAGTTGCTATAACTTGCCTGGGTACTCTTTGTCAGCCGAGGAATAGGGACAATGGAGTGAGGGGAGGGAAATGTTTCAGGGCCTAGCTTACATTTCTTTGTTACTTTACTTTTACTTGAGATATATTGTGCTTACATTTCTACTTGCTGGCCAAGTGGCTGTAGGCGACATTTTGTATATTTTAAATTTAAATAAAAAAAGAGTTAAACCACATGTGACGTTTCTTTCAATTTAAAGAGCATTGGCAAACTCAATATGTCTTTTTGCCTTTAGCAATAGAGCGCAGACCTATTGAGTATACCTATACTTTTTCTGCTCAGTTGGCTGCTGTGTGTGTGCACACGCGGTGGTCCTCTTAGAATGCTCTTTATTTGCTTTAAGAAAAAACATTCCAAGAAGACCACGATGCAATGTAGCCAGCTTGGAGTGCTTTTTGTTTTATTTTAAGAAAATACATTTCAAGATGGCCACCATCTGTACACACGCGCTTTCTTTAAGCATAAGAGTAAGCAATCTTAGATGGCTACAGTGTGTACGTACACCAACATGCAGGCGCATACAGCATCTATCTTGGAAAGGTTTCAAAAGCATTCAATGGTGGTCACCTGCCAACATAGCAGCGGCCAGCGCGAGTAGGCAGGGGGGGAAGCAGGCACTCTTTGGTGTTGTTAATTTTTTTTTAAATAGAGAGCTTGAAGAGCTGGAGAGAATGAGAGCAGTCAGAAGCAGAAGAGAAACAGATTTAGAGCGATATAATAGCTTCTCATGCACTGCAATACACGGTCCTGTCATCAGCAATGGAAGGATATAACTTATACAATCAAAATCGGTTCATACCGAAATACTCTGTGGGTGAAACAAATCCCAGAATAATGAAGAAATCCATTGTATCAGGAACAAGGAACTGAGATAGGCAGGAAAAAACAACCCAATCATGAACAAGGGGCTGACCTAAAGCTCACTTTATGCATAGTATTTTACACAATATTTCTTCAACAGAAACCGGTCTGTATGCAAGACTTAAAAATCGCATATTACAAACAATGAACATGGAGTTATACCAGAATAAGTAGCACAAGATAGGTACTGGCTGTCCATAAACGTGTAATCAAGCAATGATACAGAGGTATGCACCACCCAGTGCTATCATATAGCTATAGCACCTGTACCATTCCATTCAGAAAGCTTAGATTGTAATTCTTTACTGCTGACAGCAACTCGGTACCCAACATGTCACACTTTTGTTTGAATATCAGCTCACTAATAGTTAAATACAGCTAATTCATCATTTGCAATTTTGCACCACTAAATGTTGCATTGGAGTTGCAACTTATTATTATCTATGTTAAAGACAACTCCTCATATACATACTATAAAAGCAGTTTGACTTCCTTTACAAGTTTTCCATTATGAGTAACCCATAAGGGGGGAAATAAATTCACTATATTCAAGGATTCCATATCATAGCAAATTGTGTCATAAAACATGATTCATCAGCAATGTGTGATAGGCACCACCTATTTCATTTTTTGGAGGAAGTACAACTCCACCCTCCTTCGACAATTCGCTGAATGTACAGTTGGCTTACCTATGTCTCCATAAATTCCCAGGTAACTTCCTAAGTGTACCAAGTCGTCGGAAATAGCAGTAAAGAAGTACTAGTAAATAAAACACATGAAAGGAGTTTTTTCTTCAAGCTACCTACATTTCGTGACATGAGGGATATATGGGGTTAAATGTTAGCAGGAATTTGCTCTTTGATGTAAAGATTTCAACAGTCTATCCCAAGCTCAGGAATTTTACCCACCAGCTGGTCTTCTCCAAGCTCTGGTCCCTGCTCTACTACTTACTGTTAATCTAACTGTTCATCCTCTTCATTCTCTCTATAAAATATCAATTGTGTGGTACGCCGGTATAGTTCCACTAATAAAGGGTAGCACAACAAGGGTAGTTTATCATCAATGAATGGATTTCCTTTCAGAATTGCTCTGACTAAGGATTCAGGGTTTTCTACTTGATTTTATCTCATTTACTTTATCCACCTTATATTCATTAACATTTCGTTCATTCTCTAAATACTTTCCATTTGTCTTACATGGGCCCACTGATATCTCCCTACAAAATCTCTCACAAAGTAGTCATTATTCCTAAATTGCTCCCTATCATGTCCACGGTTCCTTAGACCCTTTGGTTGTGAACTTAACCTTTGTCCATTCTGAACTGGCAACTTTTGGTAGCTCAACAAAAGTGATATAATCGATGTCCCTGAAGGTAATTACCCTCTATTGTGAGACTAAGCCCATTGATTGTAATATCAATGAACACTGATGGGGTTTATCTCTTTTGCTTTGTGTAAACATTAGGACACAATATAATCCGTATGTTTCTATCCTGGATCCTTGTTTGCATTTATTCATTTTTATTGCAGTATTCCTTCATTTTACACCTCTCCCTTTCACAACGCCATAGTTCAGAATGTTGCAGAGTTTCCAATCAGGAGTCTTCTAGGGTGACTTCCTCACTCCAGGTCATTATGGACATTGTCTCCAATCCTGAAGGTTTCACCTGCAAATAATTTTTTCAGGTGTCTTGATATAATTAGTGCAATGGAAACAAAACAAGACTACAGCATCCACAATGCATTAGATTATAACCCTAAAGTTCAGGACTGGAAAAGTGTCGATAATTACCCGGTGGGAACCAGGCTCTATAAGAACTTCCTTTTTTTATTTGACAATTTATTATTTGTTTTTGGGACTCGTCCTGTCTATGTCTTGGAAGAGAATTCTCTATGTCATACTTTGTTCCATTGATAGACTACACCATATTGTCCATCTCATAACATATCTTATTTTGGATATCTTGGGGTTTCCATTTATTTTTAAACCTATTGTTTGGGTCACTGCTGATTTTATATCATATAATTGTACAAGGAAATTTAGTTAAAAATTAAGAGCCTCCATCATGACAAGAAAACTGGCTGTGTGGGTCCTAGAAAGGCATTCTGCCATTCTTCTAATTTCAATAAAAGTCTCTTTTTTTATTGAGGAGAGCTGAAGATGAAACAGACTCTTCGTGAACAAAGACTGCAATTTATCCCTTGTTTCATGTCCGAAGTAGTCCTGTAAAACTACCCTTGATCAAACTGCTATCCATTGCTCGAAATTATTTTGTAAACTGTCACCGGGAGTATCCAGTGTCAAAGTGTGCTATGCCTTCTGCTGGTTTGCCCAGGGGCTTCATGAACCAACAATATTTGCATTTTTTAAATAGCCCCTCAAACCCAAATATGTTAGGAAAATGAATTGTTCTTACCGTATCTTGATTTTCAGATTAGGAATGTGTACTAACGTTTTTGTTATATCTCCTATTACACATCTAATGTTTCTGCTTGGTTCTGCACTATCTCTGCCAATTACTTGAGAATCTTCCACAAACACCATTGAAGGTTCCAAACAGAGACACACATCCTCCTTTTAAGAAACTGTCCTTGTACAGTCATTCCCTCTCCTTTCCTCCTGAGTCACAAAAACAACATCAGTGGTACACCATTGGTTCCCGTGGCAAAGGTGCAAACCTCCTCACTCATGATTGTTTTATGTACAGCAGCCTCCATTCTTAAATTTGAATTTAGGGGAAAAGAGCGCAATCTCTCCTCAATCATTAAAATGCATATAGGGCATTTGGAAGAGTGCGGAATTCAATGTCCATTTAACCAAACAAATAACATGCTGAGCTAGCAGTGACCTCGCAGTTATATATTCAGACTCTCTTTCAAACAATTTGTGACAGGATGCTCTTTATCGTTGCTTATAAGAGCCCACTAATTCACTTGCAGGTGAAACTTAACTTGTGTCTTATTCTGTCATCAGGTTTGATTTCAAGATTCATACTGCTGTGAACGTCCAGGTGAACTGCCATGTGATTCCCACTGGTTAAGGGCCTTATTACGAGTTTCGCGGTCCGACTGCCCACAGACCATGGCCGTGTCCTCTAGAAGACCTCAGTGCCGGCAGTCTTCCGACCGCCGTATTACGAGTTGACCTGCTGAGGCCTTGAGGCGGTGGTGAGTACTTTTCCATATGTATTGATGCATGTGTGAGCATTTCAACTGCATATGTGACTACCCATTGCCAGAGTCTGGCTCATATATGGCCAGTCCTTGCAATGAGTATACGGTACAAAAAGGACTTACCTGTGCATCGCCGCAGACAGGGTCCTATTCCACGGGGTGAAGATGCTGCTGTGAAGGAGGGACCTGGAGAAAGGGATCCAAGTTGAATGCTGATGGAAAGAACAGGAAAGAGGGGAGTATGCACCCCAAATCCTTCGTTTCCAAAAACTCAAAGCTGGCGGTCCCACCACCGTGGTCAGCTCATCGGAAAGCCAACTCGTAATGCGGACGGCGGTGTAGCTTCTCTGTACCGCCCTATGGCAACTGCTTTACCCCAACCGCGACCGCGGTGGTCGGCTGTATGCTGGCGGTGTCGGCGGTTCAGCCCCAGTCTTTGCAAATGCAATACTCCCATCTCGTAGTTCGGCGATGGGGACGTCAAGTGGCAGTCCATGGACTGCCAAACTCGTAATAAGGCCCTATGTCCCGGCCGGTGATCCGCAAGTTCGGTCGGTGGGCTAAGGCAACAGTGGACTATGGCATCTACTACAGGGATCTTTAGTTGGCCCTGTGGTCATAGATTCAAATCCCTGTGGAGATCCTTATGATGGTCCATTCCGGAGATTGATGCACTGCCTTTATTTGTTTTACCGCTCTCTTTGGCTTTCATTTTTAGTAGCATATTTGGGCCATCTAACACTAACCACCATGCAAATGGCACAACAGGAACGTTCTTGTCATGCATCACTTGTCTGAGGAATGATGTTTTTGAACTGTGCCAGTTACTGCAAAGAAATCCAGGACACAAAAGCACTATTCCTCACAGCATATAGCCACCACATGCATCCGCAACAAGCACAGGAACAGAACCAGTAATTGCATGGCCCAACAATTATTAAGAAAACACATGTGCAACTTATTACAAAAAGCTTCTAAACTAGGTGGCTAACTACAAATAACAACAGCGTCAGGGTAAAAATGTATTTAAAGGCAACTGGGTACAGGAGTTAACCTGTACAAGAAAGCAATCTATGTCATGGTCTTGGTTAACTCCCAGGCAACAAGAACAGAACAGGAATTGCATGGATCACTAGCACTAGTAGCACTCAGGAAAGACAAGTGCAATTTCTAAAAAGTTTCATAAATCAAGGAATAAGTAAAAAAAATGTAAATGACCAATTTTTTGCAACTATTTAAAGGAAGAAATGAGTAAAATTGGTAGCGTTTGAAGAGGTTTCCAAATTGTGTATCAACTTGTGTCCAAATTGCTAGACTTTACTTTTGAACCACACTATTCCTCCAAACAACCCTCGAAGGACTGTAACAAGGTATAACTGAGGACAAACCCCATTAGTGAACTATCAAACGCTTCTAAAGGACCAAAACAAATGCAACAATTTAACTTTTGTGTCTACCACAATTTCCAATTGTGCACCTTTCCGCAGTCTTTTTATAAATATACTGATAATCACATTTCTTCGTATGCATCTGAGGTCTCCCTCTTGTGGCCGCACAGACTTAATAGATTTAAATATACTTGCATTTCCCCTTCTGCATAATCTCTATCTGTACTGCCAGAGCTTATTATTCATTTTTTCACACGTAATTTATCAAAAATATTTCAAGAAGAATTTCCAAACTAATGATTATTGATCAACTTATTAGGAGGAATTCATTAATAAATGAATTCATTCATTCATTTGAAATCTATATTTAAAATTCAAATTAAACACTGCATGATGTGTATTCATTCGCTGTATACGTTCATGTCAGTGAGGCAATGTTCAAACTTTAGTCTCTCAAGTATTTTGGAGCTTGAAATGCCTTCTTCATGAAGCGTCCCAATAGAAGGTTGATAGACATGTATCTACAGTGAGAGAAAGAAAATTCAGCTTGTAAGCTGTTAGTGGATATTCGATTTAGTCCTGTAGCCCTCACTTTTTTAAATTATTCATTCAAAAATACCTTAGTATAAAGAATGTCACAATCACCATAATCTTAATGCCAATACACATTCTTCGTACAACATATAAATATTTGCATTAAAACAAATTTGCAAACATTTTAGAGTAGCTAACAGTCTTGAAACATTGACTGCATAAGCCTACCAGGACTAGATTGCCCCACTCTCCTTTTACTCGTTAGAACACCATACACTACTACATGTGACATGATTGGATGTATAATCCCTTTCGGCACCAAACCTCTTGCTGGTCTTCTGTAAGTGACCTAGAAGTTCTTACACAAATCGGCTGACTTATTTTTCTGTTCTATTGCATCTTGCTCGGTAGTCTTTCTTCCTTTTTGCTTTGAACCTATGAAAGTATAAATATTGTTTGCTATACCATACATTAGCAGCTCGCATTGCTACTACAATGAAATGTTCAAACTTATTATTCAACTGTATGTATCCATTATTATTCTTTAATTTTTCAAAACATTAAATATCAAAATGTAAATTATTCCATAATTCTTAAACAAATGGCATGATATATGAAAAAGACTGCTCTGCTTACGGTTTTTATATTACTTTCTGTGCCCTCAGTTTAACTGCAATCTTAGTGACATTTATGTTTAGCCTTAATGGTACATATCATGAGTTCATTAATGATACTAGAAGTTGAACTCTTGCTCTCGTTTAATTACCACAAAAACATATCAGATCTTTTGACTCATTGTTACTTTCTGGTTCAGGATCAATTGTCTCTCTCCACCTGTAGGGAGTTTATAGCCTAGTCTACAATCTAAAATTGGATGTGTGTAAGAGTGCAATTAAATGCTTGAAATATCTTGCAATCAGACAATGTTTATTACCTCCTCGTCCTGTCTTCCCGTCCCATTCCTTAACAGTGAGCAGCTAGTCTGCTCCACAGAAACCTACTACCTAGCAGAGCTTTTCGCACTTCCCCCAACATGGCGCCACCATCAGGTGAGGATAAAAGGGGAAGTGCGTCACAGAACATCCTGTTCTTTTTTTCTGCCTTCGCAGTCTACTGATGTCCTAGCAGGAGCTGTTGGGGGTAAGTTTTCTCTCCATTTTTTTGTTTTGGCGCGGCCTGCTTTAGCGGCCGCCTTTTTTCTTTTTTGTTGCATGTGTGACTACCGGAGGTTCGATCCCTGCACTTTGTGGCTCCGCCTTGTGTACTTTTATGTGGGGGGCCTATCACTTGCGCGGTCCGCTCTAGCGGCCGCTTGTGCATCTTTTTTTGCCGCTGCTCACCTGTGCCTCCTCGGCCTGCTCTAGCGGCCGTTGCTCTCCACGCCGGTCCCGATGCGCCCTGCTTTAGCGGGCGGGGATTCTTCGGCGGTGTTTCCTGCAGCGTGCGCAGCTCCCTGGGGATTTCTTTGGGCGGCCGGCCGCTTTTTTAGCGTCCTCCCCCTTTTCCTGGTCCCGTGTGAGGACGGGGCCTCGGGACTTCGTGCCTTCGAGGCGGGTCTCTTTTCTTGGTTCCCGTCCTCTGTGGCCATTTTGTTTCATCTCTCTTGCGTTGCTGCCATGGCACAGGGTGCCTCTTCTTCCACACCTCCTCTGGATTCCTTGCGCCTGCTTCTTAATGTAGCGGTTGCTGCTGCCTTCCGGGCTCGGGAGGCTGTTGGCCCTCCTGCCAAGGATCTGTAGATGCACCTGACGCTCCTTTTGACGGGGTGGGCCCTGATGATGAGGGGTGTGTGTATGGCAGCTTTGTTCAGGGTGCGGAGCTCTCTGACTTGTTCATCCATGTGTGGATGCTTTGGGGTGTACGCAGCTGGTTCGTGATTGGTGGGAGGTGGACGAGTCTGCCTTTCCTCGCTTTTTGTCTGAGCGTTCTCCTCTGGAGGGGTTTGCTGCTGAGTTCCCCTATCCGTCCTGGTTGGCGTTTTGATGGCTGACCTTTCCTCGCAGGGTTTGGTTTTGTCTGACGACACCCTTCCTTCTGGCACTGTGGATACGCATGTTGAGGGGCGGTGAAGCGTTCCTATGCTGCTTCCCACTTTTCTTTCCGGCGACGGCCTGTTCCACTTACATGGTCCGTTCCCTTCTGTCAGATTTCCAGGCCCTGGCTATTATTTTTGCGGGATGGAGAGGATGCCTCCTCTCTTGGCCCTCCTGGAGTTGCAGGTGCGCTGCTTGTCTGACATTTCGTTTGACACTGTGTGCCGCTGCGGCTGCTTCTGGTGCTTCGCTTGCTGCGAGGCGTCCTATCTGGATGCGTTCCTGGAAGGCTGGGTCTTCTCAGTGGTCGGTCCTGCTTAAATTGCCCTTTGTCCCGGGTGTTCAGGCCTCCACTGGTGGACATGATCGTGCTGTCGGCAGGGAGCCGCGAGCTTGTGGCTCCTGTCCACCCTCCTTCTCGGGGGCGTGGGTTTGGCTCCTGCCGTGCCTTGGGGCCTTCTGCTCGGGGTGCTTTGCTGCCCTTTCGTGGCAGGGGTCGTGGCGGGGGCCCCTGGAGGTGCCTAGTCCCGTGCCCCTGCCGGTGGTGCTGCCCCCGCTCCTGCCTCTGCGCAGTGACTGTCTGCTTTTTCCGGTTGGGGGTCGCCATCGTTGTTTCCTGCCCCAGTGGTTAGCGGTTCCGGATGCCTGGGCGGTGCAGACTGTGTCCGGGGGTTATCGGATCGTGTTCTCCTCTCCTCCCCCCTGGTCTTCCGGGTGTCCCCCTGCCCCGTCCTCCTCCACGGCGGGAGGCTTTGCTGGTCGGTGTGCGCTCCTGTTGGAGTAGGCGGCTATCATGGAGATTCCTCTTCTGGGGAGGGGCATGGGTTGTTCTTCGATTCTCTTCCTGGTCTCCGGGTACGATGCTTCGGATCTGCGCCCTGTCTTGGATCTGGTGTGGGTCGTTCTCTTCGTCCCCCGCCGTACGTTCATGGTGGTGGCTTTGTTGTCCATCCTGCCCCGGGTGCTTCCTGGGGGCTTCCTGGCGTCCCTGGTCCTGATGGCTACTTATCTGCATCGCCCCGATCCGTCCTGCGGATCGGCGGTTTCTCCGGTTTACGGTTGGTTCCAGGTGCTTCCTTCGGCCTTTCCTCGGCGCCATGGGTTTTCGCGCAGCTCTTGGCCCCTCTGGTGGGTGTTCTCCGTTCCAGAGGTCTGCGTCTGTCGGATGTGGACCGGGTGTGTCGCCTTCTGGGGTCCTATGGGTTCCTCGTCATTCACCGGGAGTCCTCCCTGCTGCCCTCCCAGACTCTGGGGTTCCTGGGTGCTCTGTTCCGCATGGTTCTGGGGATGGTGTTCCTCTCCCAGGAGCGCCAGTTGACTTTGTTCCGTCACCTCTCTTGGGTTCTGTCCCAGTCCCGGGTGTCTGCCCGTCTCTGGTTGCGGAGTCAGGGGTGTTGGCTTCCACTCTGCCTCTCCTCCCTTGGGCCCGGCTGCATTTGTATCCCCTCCTGCTTCATGTCCTGTCGCAATGGGATCCTGCCTCTCTGGTCCTAAGGTGCCCTGGTTCCCGTCACTCCGGGATTCGGGATGCTCTCCAGTGGTGGTTGTCCCCTCCGTCTCTTTCCCGGGGTTCCACCTTATTCCTCCTCGGAATGTGGTTGTGTTGTCCATGGAGTGCGGTCCTGGGTGCTTCCGAGGCTCGGGTCGGTGGTCCTGTTTCGGGTCTCTCCTGTCCTCGGACTGGAAGGAGTTACGGGTGGTTTGGTTGGCTCTTCAGTGGTTTGCGCCTCTCCTCTGGGCCATGCTGTCTCGGTTCGGACCGACTGCCAGGTTGTTCGGGCTTCTGTCAATCGCCTTGGGGGCATGTGCTGGTCTTTGTTTCTCCTTTCCAGGGTGTTCGGTCTTTGGGCCGACCGGTATCTCTGGCGGCTGTGTATCTTCCGGGACGGAGATTGGGCCTGCAGACTCTCCGGAGAGGAGTGTTCCCTTCCTCTGTGGCTGTGTCTGTCCCCCGGCTCTGATCGGTCTGATTGTCCTCCGGTTCCGCCTTCCCTGGCTGGATCTTTTTGCCTCGGAGGACTCTGCCCTTCTGCCTAGGGTTTGCGGCCTCGTTCCCTCCCCGGTTGGCCTGGGCGATCGACGCTTTCTCTGTTCCGTGGTCGCTGGGGCTCCTGTTTGCCTTCCCTCCGTTTGCTTTGATTCCCCGGGTCCTCCGGTGGTTTCGGTTGGACCGGGCGGAGGTTCTTCTGGTTGTGCCGCAGTGGTCCCGGCCGCCTTGGTTTCCCCTGCTTCTGTCCTTGTCAGTATGCCCCCTTTGGCGGTCCGCACTGTGTCCCTCCCCTCTGCGGGCTCCTCTTCTCAGGGTTGCCTCCCTACGCCGCCTCCGGCTGGGGGTTTGGCGCCTAGGGATTGAGTTTGTTGGGTCAGGGTTGCTCTGCTGGGGTTGCCCAGTGCATCCAGCTGTCTCGGCGCCCCTTCCTCCTTGAAGTCCCACGACCGTCATTGACCGACCTTCTCCTCCTGGTGTCTTGGGTAGGGCTCTCTTCTTCCTCCTGTGAGGCTGTGAGGGTGCTGGACTCTTGCGGGATGGGTTCGTCCTGGGACTCGCTGTCTCTTCGCTCCGTGCGCTTTGGGCTGCCGTTCTTGCTGGGGGTTCCTCTATGTCTTCTGTCTCCCCCGTTAGTGGCTCGCCTTTTGCGGGGGTTTCTTGATTCAGCGACCTGTCTCTCACCTGTGCCGGCCTGGGGTCTTACCCTGGTCCTCCAGGCCTTGACGGGCCACCTTCCGAGCCTTTGGTTCTCGTGGACCTTACGTTCCTTTCTGCTAAGGTTCTTTTCCTGGTGGCCCTTGCTTCTGGGCGGAGTTTGGTGTGCTTGGTGCTTTGATTACTTCGCCCCCTTTTCTGCGTTTCTACGCTGCCGAGGCCATTCTCCGTCCCAGTCAAATTTTTCTGCCCTGGTTTTTGTCCTCTTTTCCCTGTCGGGGGTTTTTGTTCTCCCTGTTTTTCTTCCGGACCCTGCCTCCCGGAGGTGTTGGTCCTCTGTTCTTTGGATGTGCTGTGGGCTCTCCGCATCTCTTTGGATCGGACCGGTGGTTTCCGGAAGGTTGATTCCTTGTTTGTCACCTGCGGCCTCTCTGGGAGGGGTCTTCCTCCTTCCTTGTCTACCTTGTCTCGTTGGGTCAAGGGTGCTGTTGTTTCGGCCTACGAGTCCGCCCGCTGTCCTCTCCCTTCTTCGGTTCGGGGTCGGTCTACCAGGGGTGTCTCCTCCTCCTGGGCCATGTTCAATGGGGCCTCCTTGGGGGACATTTGTATTGCTGCCACATGGGCTTCTCCCCATCCTTTTGTTTCCCGTTGTCGCCTTCGGTTGGGGATGGCGTGGCTCGGCTGCCTTTGGCACCCATGTTTTGTCTGCTGTACATGGTTTATGTTTTGTACTGCTTTGTGTTGATTACATGGACCTGCTTTTCGCATTTCTGGTCTGTTTTCTTCAATCACCGTGTGCTTGGGTATGGGCTCACTGTTAAGGAATGGGACGGGAAGACAGGACGAGGAGGTAATGCCCGAGTTACTCACCGGTAATATTCATTACTCCGAGTCCTGGTCTTCCCGTCCCATTCCTGAGCCCTTCCCTCCCTCCCCTGAGTTTTGTGTTTGGTGATTGTTTCCTTTCTGGGTTTTCTTTGGTATTCTCAGGATGTTCTGTGACGCACTTCCCCCTTTTATCCTCACCTGATGGTGGCGCCATGTTGGGGGAAGTGCGAAAAGCTCTGCTAGGTAGTAGGTTTCTGTGGAGCAGACTAGCTGCTCACTGTTAAGGAATGGGACGGGAAGACCAGGACTCGGAGTAATGAATATTACCGGTGAGTAACCGGGCATTGTTTGTGCTTACATTGGACTAGTGTCCATTCCACCTTTCTTTTGCTCTGCTAGTGCTCTGTCACACATAGGGGCCGATTCCGATGTGGGTCGGACAGCACTCCGACCGAGCCGGAATCGGAGTGTTTTCCGACCGATCCGGACTCCTGCAGTCCGACCGAACGAGTACGATGCGGCCGTATGCTCTCGGACTCGGTTCGGTCGGACTCCCATAGAAGTCAATGGGAGCCGGTCGTGCGACGCGTACATGGGCTCCCATTGACTCAATGGGTATGTCGCGAACAAGTGCGCCCCCTACAGTGGGTACGCGTCGGTGCCATCCGCACCATACATGCCTGTGTTGGGGAGACCCATAGGTCTCCCCCTGTGTCCGAGTCGTAAGGCTGCGGGTGAAGGGGGTCCGACGCGGACCCCGAAGTCCGACTCGGGAGCTTTTGCGAGCCGGACGCTCCGACTCGATCCGGCTGTCCGAATCGAGCATCGTACTAGCTCGGTCGTGAAACATCTCCATTGCGCGCCACGGTTTGCTTGCCACCGAGTCGTACGGAGCAATTCGGAGCCGGAATCGATTCGGACGGTGAATTCGCGCTTGTTCGCATCGTACTTCGCCGTCCGGACCCGGTGTACGAATCGGACGGAAAATCATCATCCGAATCGGATCCGCTAATGCCGAACCCGATTCGGTGCCCTTCCGACCGAGATCGGAATCGGCCCCCTAATGTTAGCCACAAGATCATCTTACTGTATACACAATAAAGCTTCTGTCACAATTATAATAATTTATTTGTATTGCTTTTTTCCTGAATGAAAAATGTTTCATTCACTTCTGTTACGTTGTTACATTTGCCATGGTTGGAGCATAGAAGCGTACCTGTTTTCTATTGTATAAGTGTAAATTACATTGATACTTCTCTTTTCTTCTCATCTTATATGTTTATTGTTACGTTTTTCTCCTTGTGTTGACAAATAATGGTTGTCATTAAGCAGGCCCTAACATTTGTTTTTTAATTGTAGGAAATCCCTGTGTTTCATTATTACTCTTTTATTTAATTGAGACTATAATAAGTGTTGAAATAAAGGTCACTTTGGATGGATGCTCTTATTTCATTTTGTTAATAACGAGTTCTGAGTAAATATTTTTAGGGCCTTTTCTTTTTAAAGCATGTAGGGTAGATTATGTATATTCTCTTATCTTAAAAATTTCCAATAGTTCCTCTTGTACAAATCTGCTATGATTCCTTTATGCATGAGAATTCAGCTACAGGGTAGCTCTTATATATGTAGCCTAATGAGAAAGAAAGTGGGAAGAAGGTGAGTATGAGAAAGAAAGTGGGAAGAAGGTGAGTATTTGTGTCAGTTATCTTTTTGTATACAAGGCTGGACTGGCCATAAAGGACAGAGGGACACTCACACATAAGCTGAGGACCTGGGAGCTCCTTTTAGGGCTGGATGGTCAGAGGGATCATATGCTATGCAGCATGTCAACCATCCTTAAACGACTGCTCACAGTTTTGCTGTAAACACATATATAGTTTGCTCCCAAATCCTCCTAGGGAGTGTCTGACTCACTAACCACAAAATGTGGGTGGTATGAACATACTAACCAGGGTAAACAGTCTAAATATTGAGTTGTTAATGTCGACTTGCACTAATATCGAGTGCAGAATATTGTTTGTCACAAATATCGACTGTCAGAATATCGTGGACAAGAATATTGAGTCTAAGGTAAGTAATATCGTTTTTTAAAAATATCGAAGTCATTAATATCATTTTAAAAATATCGAAGTCATTAATATCGTTTGCAAAAATACAGTTGTTAAAAATATCGTTTTTTAGTTAGTGTTATGTATTTTAGTATGTATTTTAAATGTATGTGTTCTATTTTTTTGTCTAAGTATTGCATTTGTTTTTTAATATATGTGTTAAATTTTTAGAAGTTATTCATTTTATTTTAAGTAAATTTTGCGTTTTAATTCCGTAGCGGGTTGTGGGTTTATAGGGGAATAGGGTGGGAAGTAATTTAATTATAATAAATGTATTCATAATTTTTAGAAGTTATTAATTTTATTTTAATTAAATTTTGCGTTTTAGGGGGTCATTATGATGTTGGGCGGATCGCCACCGGCGGTGGCGATCCGCCCGACATCTTTCCCCGCCCGCCCTCCATTTACCCCCGCCATATTACAATGGCGGGGGGACAGCGGTGGACGGAAAGACCGTCCGCCGCATTTCCGCAGGCAGGCAATCGTTCCAATTGCCTGCCAGGCGGAACTCGGGCCTAATATGGTTGGCGGTGTCTGGAAGACACCGCCATCCATATTAGGATGCCTGGCGGTGAAGGACTTTCCATGGCGGGAAAGGCATGCGGGAATTGCTTTGGGGGCCCGTCGTGGCCCCCGGGAGGTGGAGGGGGGTGGCTGCACTTGGGGGCACCTATGGTAGCCCCTCACATTGGCATGCACAAGGTGGCAGGCACCGCGCGGTGCCTGTCACGTTGTGCATGCCATCTGCACTGCAAGCATTTACATTGCGGCGGGTGCTGCTGACAGCACCGCCCGCCGCAATGTAAACAATGCGGGATGCGACCGCATCCAAATGGGCACAGCGGGACCGCCGCACCTCTGGCGGTCGGTCCCATTTACCGTTACAGTGGCGGGCGGACTTTGTCCGCCCGCCATCATAATGGGCCCCTTAGTTCCGTAGCGGGTTGTGGGTTTATAGGGAAATAGGGGGGAAGTAATTTAATTATAATTAATTTATTAATATTTTTTATTAATTAATATTTGTTTTTAATATTTTATATGGTTAATTGTGGGAATTAATTTATTATTATTTATTAATTGGGTGTTAATTATTATTAATTAATTGGTAATTATGTTAATTGTGTCATTTTTTAAGAGCGGGTTGTGGGTTTATAGGGGAATAGGTGGGATGGAATTTAATTATAATAAATGTATTAATAATTTTTGAAGTTATTAATTTTATTTTAATTAAATTTTGAGTTTTAGTTCCATAGCGGGTTGTGGGTTTATAGAGGAATAGGGTGGGAAGTAATTTAATTATAATAAATGTATTAATAATTTTTAGAAGTTATTAATTTTATTTTAATTAAATTTTGCGTTTAGTTCCATAGCGGGTTGTGGGTTAATAGGGGAATAGGTGGGAAGTAATTTAATTATAAGTAATTTATTAATAATTTTAGAAGTTATTAATTTTATTTTAAATAAATTTTGCGTTTTAGTTCCGTAGCGGGTTGTGGGTTTACAGGGGATTATGGTCGGAAGTAATTTAATTATAATTAATTTATTAATATTTTGTATTAATTAATATTTATGTATTTAATATTTTATATTGTTAATTGTGGGAATTAATTTATTATTAATTATTTATAAATTGGTTGTTAATTATTAATAATTAATTGGTAATTATGTTAATTGTGCCATTTTTTAGGAGCGGATTGTGGGTTGATAGGGAGTAGGGTGGAAAGTAATTTAATTCTAATTAATTAATTAACATTTTTAAATATTTTATATTTATGTATTTAATATTTTATGTTAATTGTGGTAATTAATTTATTAATAAATATTTATTAATTTGTTGTTAATTACTATTAATAGAGTTCGGTATGGTCAACAGGGTGTTTGTACCCCAAATTTTAAGGTCAAACGAGGAATTCGCCAAGGCTGCGTCTTAGCGCCATTACTTTTTACTCTATTTATTAATGAAGTAGACGCAGCCCTTAAGTTAATACCGGCAGATGCTCCTCAAGCAGATGGACAGAATATACCAGTACTGCTTTATGCAGACGATGCGGTGCTCCTATCCCGGACACTGCTAGGCCTACAACGACTATTGAATGGGTTTACTGATTTTATTAAGGGGAGAAAGATGGTAATAAATAAGGCCAAAACATATACTATGGTCTGTGGAAAAAAACCTAATAAAATAAAACAATTCTTTATAGAGGGTACAAGAGTGGAACAAGTTGCTACCTTCTGTTACCTAGGGATAACCTTCTCTGCTAATGGCAAGTGGTCATGTGAAACATCTAATGTACAAATGAAAATGACCAAAAGTATATATGGGGTTTTTAGATTTGCTGCCAAATTAGGAGATCGACGTATCAAAGATATGATTGATATTTATAAAGCTCGATGTGTTTCCATTGCACTATATGGAGCAGGGTTATGGGGTTATTACCCTTGCCCAGATTTACAAATAGAGGAAAATATCTTCCTAAAAAAATTATTATGCCTCCTAAATCAGCGTCTACTGAGTTGGTTCATCGGGAGACAGGAATCGAATACTTGACAGATTTGATTGCATTAAGACCACTTTTATTTTGGAGGTCTATCTGGGCTGAAAGAAGAAACCCTGTTTACACAAATAATAATCAAGGACTGTATGCGATTGGATAACTGTCTTAAGATCCCTTGGTTAAAATACATAGTAAACACCACTAGTGAACTATTTAAGATAAGAACCCTGGATAACCCAATGGAGGTCTTAGATTTTCTCAAAACGAGAGATGAGGTATATATTTTTGGCACAAAGTAAGGAGGATAGGTTGAGACAAGTGGAGTTACAATCTACCTACCAGCAATACCAACTGCACATAGACACCATTGGGTATCAAAGTTATTTGACATTAGTAACAAGATCGTCCCACCGATTTGTATTAACAAGGATGAGACTGGGTCTTGTACACCACTTAGTGGCATTTCCAGAAATGAAACAGTACCCAGTCACTCCATGCCTGTGTGATAATCGCACAAAGCAAAGCACTCTGCACTTTTACTTTTTTTGTGAATTGTATTCTAACTATAGATTTGTATATTTAAAACCATTGTTTAAAAAATATAATGTTACAACTTCTAATGCAGCTATGAGTTTAATGTTTACACTTAAAGAGCCGGATATCTGTTTTTGTGTAGCAACATTCATTTTAAAGTCAATTTCATGCATGGAAAAGCACATGGTTTTTAAAGTATTTTAATGGAATTATATTATTGTATTACTGAAGTAATGGATGTCATTATATAAATGTGTATGTACATTCGCTTTTATGGTTGTTTCTTTTTTTATAACCGAATAAAGCTTTTCTGAATTGAATTGAACTATTAATTAATTGGTAATTATTGTAATTGTGTCATTTTTTTTAGGAGTGCGTTGTGGGTTGATGGGAAAGTAGGGTGGGAATTAATTTATTTTTAATATTTTTTAATATTTATAATATGTTTATTTAATGTTATTTTTATAGTGTTAATTGTGTGAATTAATTTATTATTATTATTTTTTTTGTTTGTTAATTGTTATTAAATAATTAATCATTTGTTAATAAATTATGTTAATTGTGTCATGTTTTACGACATTGGTGGTGTCAATTATAGGGGAATATGGTGGGAGGTAAAATATTTATAATTAAATAATTAATTGTTAATTAATGCTAATTAATTAGTTAAATATTAAATATGCTAATTGTGGAATAAATTTGATGTGTGAGTTGTGGCGTTTATAGTTGTAAATGTTGTAATAACATTTTTAAAATTAATTAATGATTTGTTGTTAATTATTATTAATTTATTAATGTAAAATTAGTTAGGAAATTGTGTAAATATTTTTAGGTGTGTGTTTTTGTGTTTATTGGGGTAGAGGGTTGAAAGTAATATACTTTAAATAAAATAATCATTAGTTGATCATTAATATTCATTTATTAATTGATAAATATTGTTAGTAATTGTTTTGTTTTTATATTGTTTGGGGATTTAGGTTCAATAGCTGTAATGTTTTGTTTTATCCCCTCCACTATCCAACACTTTCCCTACTGTTGCACTCATTGGAGTGGGAATAGTAATTTTTTTCCCGTCCGCAATCCAACACTTTCACTACTGTTGCACTCCCTTTTGTGGGAATAGTAAGTTTTACCCCTACGCTATCCAACACTTTCCCTATTGTTGCACTCACTGGAGTGGGAATATTAATTTTTACCACTCCGCTATCCAACACTTTCCCTACTGTTGCACTCGCTGGAGTGGGAATAGTAATTTTTACCCCTACGCTATCCAACACTTTCCCTGCTGTTACACTCGCTGGAGTGGAAATAGTAATTTTTATGTCTCCGCTATCCAACACTTTCACTACTGTTGCACTTGCTGGAGTGGGAATAGTAAGTTTTTCCCCTTCGCTATCCAACACTTTCTCCACTGTTGCACTCATTGGAGTGGGAATAGTAAATTATTCCCTCCGCTATCCAACACTTTCCCTACTGTTGCACTCGCTGGAGTGGGATTAGTAATTTTTACCCCTACGCTATCCAACACTTTCCCTACTGTTGCACTCATTGCAGTGGGAATAGTAAATTATTCCCCTCCGCTATCCAACACTTTCCCTACTGTTGCATTCATTGGAGTGGGAATAGTAAATTATTCCCCTCCGCTAGCCAACACTTTCCCTACTCTTTCACTCGCTGCAGTGGGAATAGTAATTTTTACCCCTACGCTATCCAACACTTTCCCTACTGTTGCACTAGCTGAAGTGGGAATAGTAATTTTCACCCCTCCGCAATCCAACACTTTCCCTACTGGTGCACTCCCTGGAGTGGGGATAGTAATTTTATCTCCTACACTATCCAACACTTTCTCTACTGTTGCACTCATTGGAGTGGGAATAGTAATTTTTACCCCTACGCTATCCAGCGTTTTCCCTACTAGTTGCACTCGCTGGAGTGGGAATTGTAATTTTTCCCGGTCGCTATCCTACACTTTCCCTACTGTTGCACTCATTGGAGTGGGAATAGTAAATTATTCCCCTCCGCTATCCAACACTTTCCCTACTGTTGCATATATTGGAGTGGGAATAGTAAACTATTCCCCTGCGCTATCCAACACTTTCCCTACTGTTGCACTCGCTGGAGTGGGAATAGTAATTTTTACCCTCCATTATCCAACACTTTCCCTACTGTTGCACTCGCTGGAGTGGGAATAGTAAATTATTCCTCCGCTATCCAACACTTTCCCTACTGTTGCACTTGCTGCAGTGGGAATAGTAATTTATTCACCTCCGCTATCCAACACTTTCCCTACTGTTGTACTCAATGTAGTGTAAAATGTAGTTTTTAAAAATAATAAATATTTTAATATTTTAATTTGTAATATATATATATTTTTTAATTTTATGTTACGGGTTAATATATTTCTAACATTTTATAATTTATTAAAATAATTATTTCTTCATTATTACTAAGTAAATATATATATTACATTTTATATATGTATGTTTAATTTATTTTTACATTACATTTATTACATTTATTACTTATAATTGTTAACATTTTCTAATAATTCTAAATATATTTTTTAAGTTATATGTATTATTTAATTTATTTTACATTATTTTATATACATTTAAAAAAACGTTATTTTGTACTTCGACATTTTTAACAACGATATTTTTTTCTCAATATTTTAGTACTTACCATTATAAAGATAGGATGTCGATATTTTTGACATCGATATTTATGTCCTGATATTTTGGGAACACGATATTCTGTCAGTCGATATTCTGTCAGTGATCCACTATCCAGGGCTGCTTTTAGCTTCCAGTCCACCACTGCTTATTTATAGTTGCTCCTACTGCTATATTTTTTTGACTGAACCTCCATATCAAGATACAACATTTTCCCACATTTAAGAGTATCGGTTAATATATATTTATTTAAGTAGATTGATGAGCAATAGTTCTGAAATATCACCTTCTGCTGAGACAGGTTCAGGTTAGGATCAGATGTTGAACTGAAATTAAAGATTCCTTCCATTCCAAATCAGAAACACAAACACACAGGTCTTCTGACCAAAACCCAAAAGAAGTAACCCACCATGGACAAAAACAAATAGGTTTGTAAATAGTAGAGACAGGGAAGAATGATTGTATACCTCTAAAGCACATTTGATATTAGCTGTATTCACTTGAGACTAAAGATAGCAGAAAAATCTTGATATTCACTGGTGCATGATCAAAACCTGCCATTCAAACATCACACATAAACTGCTCACAACAGTATATACAGTACAGGCAGCAAAAGCATTGCAGTCTTCCCTCACAGACACTGGACAAGCACATCACAGTTACGAACCGTGCATACCACAGTAACACAAAACAAGAGGTGGAGCACGAGCAGAAATGGTGCAACCTTTCCCTCCATTAAAGGACAGGCACAGCAGAGGGTGTAGGAGTGCAAACGTCCCACATAAAACATATAAAGCAGCAATGCAAGTGTGGTATTCTGTATCTAAGGTCACAGTAACCATGTACAACCCAGGTGTTCTGTAGTTTATGAGGTGATGATGTGTATCTGTAATCAACACATCATCACTAGAATGCAATGATAGACTGATCCATTTGGACTGAGATCTGCGGCCTCTGTATTTCAGAGAGCTATGGAGAGGTTATTAAAGCGAGTTGAAGGATTGAGAATATATATCAAGATGATGTGCTGGTGGTTGGGTCTAACATAGGTGGACACAATGGGAGGTTGTGTGAGGTATTTGAGAGACTGCAGAAAGGAGGTTTGACATTGAAACAGGAGAAATGCTAATTTAATGTTCCAGAAAGTATTTAAGTCATTTGATAACAGGAATTCGACCCAAAAGTAGTTTATTGGAAGCAATTAAGAACTTACCATTTCCTGAGTGGAGAGAGGAATTGGTCAAATTTCTGGGGATGGTGGAATTTTACAATAAATTTGTTCCCAAGTTTGTGGAAAGAACGGAATGAATGGGATTGTTTTTGAAGAAAGGCAAGGAATTTGCATGGTGTAAGAAGTGTCAAAAAGAATTTGAAGATGTTAAATCCAGCTTACAGAATGCTGCGGATCTGGGGACCTTTGATGCAAAGGATGAGACTATAGTTATGACTGACGCCAGGGCTAGGAGCTGCCTTGATGCAAAGATCAGGAGGGTGTGTAGAACCATTTTGTTTCTGTCACTTGATCTGAGGGGAGCTGAAACCAATTATTCAGTTATTGAGAAGGAGGCCCTAGGTGTATTCTGGGCAGTAAGGAAACTGAGAAAGTTCCTTTGGGGGAGTAAATTTGAAATCAAGACAGATCACAAGCCTCTCAAAGAGGTTTTTTCAAAGGAAGGTATAGATTAAATTTCCAATCGCATTCATAAGTGGGCGGTTGCTCTTCAGGGGTTTGAGTTTGAATTGTTCTATGTGCCTGGGTCGAGCAACATGCAGGTAGATTGCTTCTCAAGATTGTGTCTGAGACAGGATTGAGATAATTATCGCTCAGATTAATGTTTTGGAGGGGAAAAGTTATCAAACACTTAGGGGTCTATTAGGATGGCGGTCGGAAAACCACTCCGACCGCCGTGCTAGCGGGAAACTGCCACCCGCAGGTACCGCGGCATAACCGCCGGCCAGATTAGGATGCACCGCCAGAAACTCCCTACTGCGGCGGTCGTATTCCAGGATTCAGCGGCGGAAAAGCTGAAAATGCACCTGCGGCGGTCGGATTTGCTGCGGAAAGGCCAAAGACCGCCATTTCCCAAGCGGACAGGAACGCATGGAGCTATCTGCAGTATTGCCACCGCCATCCTCGATTGGCCGGATTCTCCGTAGCGGTGTGGTGGGCTGTTTGTGGCATCGTAATACAACCGGCGGTCGTAACCCCATTCCGCACGGAGGCCCCTCCCTTTTGGCTCCGTCCACCACCGCTGCGGAGGGGGATTTCAGGCGGTTCCCAGAACACTGCAGCGGACGGGAAGTGGGCTATCTTTGCCCATCGTAATATGGCGGACGCAAGGACCGCCGATGGAGTGCTGAAAAGGGCATTTTCTGCCACCGCCAGCACTGCGGTGGTGCCTCCGCCCGCCATCGTAATAGGCCCCTTAGTTATATTTTGGCCCATGGTATATCATGGTAACTTTTCAGTATACCCCATTATATGCCGATCAGAAGGCAGTATATCATTGGCTAATGACTGTGTTTACAAAAGTAAAAGGCAGCCATGCTTTTTCACCACACTTTGGCTGTGTTCTGGGTTAGGGCCTTAGATAGAGGTAAGTAGTAGATGTTATTGTTGTGCCCTACCTATTTCCATTTTATTAAAGTGGTAACGTTAGGGAACTTTATCAATATTTTTCTATATTTTTTTCGAAGTTTACACAGTAACAGTACCGCACTATATTTGTGAAATATAGTGTAGTACAGTGTAATTTTTTTTTCTCACAAATCAATATTTTTGTAACATTATTCTAAGTAGTACTGCAGGACTGTGTTTATTTTTTTTAAAGTAAATATGTAAAAAATTGAAAATAAAGCATAGTACACTATATTTTGTAAATATAGTGTAGCAGTGTATTTTAAACTTTTTTTCATATTTTTGATATTATTTTAAGTACCGTGATACTTCCTAGTCACTCACACTTCCACTCAGAGACTCAGAACACCATTCACACACCCGCTCACACACCCGTACAGCCACTCACACACACACTCAGAGACCCTGAAAACCACTAACAAACACCCATACATTCACTCACACACCCACTCAGAGACCTAGAAGCTTTCGAAGCAGGGAAGGCTTATAGGCAGCATGCTGGCACGACCGCGCAGTGGGCGCACGCACCGAGTGCAAGCCCGTCTGCGCCCATCAGTGTCCCGGAAGTGGCTAGCGCCAGCCATGCTGCTGGTTCTGAACAAAAAAGCAGCAAGAAAGGTTCAGAATAAATTACTCTGGTAAGGAACTTAGGGATCAAAAACCTAATACTATCAGTGACAGGGTAAGGATGTTAAATTTAGACACAAATAAAAAGGGAGTGCAGACATTTCCTAGGGAGGAAGACTGGAAGGGGTGGACAGATATTAATACCATCAAATGTGGACTAATCAATGCATGCTCGCTGGTGAAGCATGCAACCGAACTGAGCCTACAGTTGGAAACCATAGACTGGGATATATTATTTGTAACAAAGACCTGGAATTCCCAGGATCAGAGGGTGGATCTTGGGTTCGCCTGCCCATTAGGCTACAAAGCTATACAGCAAGCCAGAATTGATAAATGAGGGGGAGGGGTGCCAATAATATTTAAGGACAGATGGGGAATAAAGATACTTTGCGTAGACGAGCTCCCGGGAGTGCAAGTACTAGGCTTCTCTCTTAAAGAAAGGGGTGGAACTGCCCTGTCAGGAATTCTTTGCTATAGGCCCCCAGGAACCCTGAAAAACTTTATCCAACCATTCTTGAAATTGATCTCAAATCTTGTGATGACCCACTCAAACTTTCTGACATTGGGGGAATTCAATAGCTGGGCAAAGGATAGCCTACAGACTCAGAGTCATGAATTTTTATGCTCATGTGAATCTATTTGTCTGCAACAACTGGTCAAGGATACCACACACCAAGGAGGGCATACGCTTGACTTAATACTAGCACCACCGGGCATGGTGGTGGTGGGAGAGCTGATCCCCATGAGTTGGTCAGATCATCTTCTGGTAACCGTCCAACTGACTAGGCCTAGTATGACATCAAGGATAAATACTGTAAAGGCTAAGGTATATGGAAGAGCTTGGGCTAAATTAAAAAAGCAGGACGTAAAAAAGATATTCACATCTATCCACTGCTTTCGAACTGCTCGTCGAACTAATTTCCCTGAAACTAAGGTTTCTGAAATCTAAAGGGTCGGCTCCATGGTTCACAGAACCTCTGAAGGAGAAGAAATTGCACTGTAGGAAGATGGAAAGGCAGTGGCGTAAACTCTACTTAGCTAAAGACAAGCTACACTTGAAGATAGCTCTAAGTGAAAACAAATGGGAAATCAGGAGAGCTAAAGAGAGCTACTTCACAAGAACCATTACAGAGGCAGCTAATAAATCTAAAAAGGTATTTGACATAGTAAAAGAGTTGGCATCTCCAGACCGCCTAAAACAAACAGTTGATCCTTCACAGGATCTTTGTGACAATCTATCTCACTTCTTTCAGAATAAGGTTGATAGGATTATAAATGAGATTAAAAAGGATAGTTTTCTGGAGCAGTGAAACGACTCTATGAATACTGATCTATCAACGACCTGT
Source organism: Calotriton arnoldi (assembly GCA_963921515.1). Taxonomy (NCBI): domain Eukaryota; kingdom Metazoa; phylum Chordata; class Amphibia; order Caudata; family Salamandridae; genus Calotriton; species Calotriton arnoldi. The sequence goes on from CAWUFW010015460.1 coordinate 354,228, forward strand.
ACTCTAATATCAATTGATAACTCTTATCATGAGAGAACTCTGGGTGCTCTGGACTGGGTGGGCCCAATAACAGATGAAGAGTTTAAAATTCTCGCCTTTTCAATCTCCTCTGGCTCCCCTCTAGACCCAATCCCTACCAAAGAAAGAGAGAGCAGATGAGCTCTATCCAATTTTACAATAAATTTGTAATCAAGCTTTAGTCACGGTACCAGCAGTTTGGAAAAAGGCGTTGGTCACACCTTTGTTGAAAAAAACCTCAAGATGATGCAAAAAACCTCAGCAACTACTGCCCAGTTTCTCTGCTCCCATACCCAGTCAAGATTTTGGAAAAGCACATTAGTAAAATTCTAGCGGGTTTCCTGGAACATAATGATTTGCTTGACCCAGAACAAATGGGCTTTAGACCAGCCCATAGTACGGAAGCAGCATTGGCCGTGGCAATGGATGACTTAAGGATGAGGGCTGATGATTGTCAGGCAGCAATTTTGATCCTGTTAGACCTATCATCTGCTTTTGACACCATCAACCGCAAAATCCTCTTTCATAGATTTTTTTTTTTAGAGTTTTATTTAGCGCAAACTAGACCCGAGACATCGTGTATCAGAGCGCTTTACATCAGCACCAGTTGCGTTACACACGGACACATTCATTTTGTTAGGCACAGGGAGATTAACTGATTTGCCCAGAATCACAGGATGTTGAGCGTCGTTGCCGAGACTCGAACCCGGTTCCCCAGCTTCGAGGTCAACCGCTCTAGCCGCAAGGCTACATCCTCTCCCCTAAATTAAAGATTAAAGGAGGTAGGGGTAGGAGGCGTCCTCCTGAACTGGATTACCTCATATCTATCTAGGAGATGCCAAGCAATATCTCTTCTCTTATTTAGGTCAGAATTTAAAGATATTGTACATGGGGTTCCAAGAGGATCAGCCCTAAGCCTCGTTTTGTTTAACATCTACCTTCAGCCACTGCTGTCCTTAATGAAATCCTTTGGGTTGTCGTATATAAATTACACAGATGACACCAAACTAATACTTTCTCTAAACAACAATGATACCACACAACTAGAAAAGCTCCACGCCTGCTTACCTGAGATTGCTAACTGGCTCAGCCGAAACGCACACAAATTCAATTAAAGCAAGACAGAATTTCTGTGCTGCTCCCCTGGTAAAATCCCATACCAACTCCCAAGTAACTTTTGGCCTTGAATAAATGAAACAGACGTATTAACAGCTCGATCAGTTCGTAATATAGGAGTCCAGTTTGACGAGAAGCTCTCAATGGAAGCGCATGTCAACAAAACGGTAGCTACTTGCCATGGACTGATGAGAAATCTTATGGAAATCTTCCCCCTATTACCTCAAACAGCCAGGAAACTAGCAGTGCAATCCACAGTCTTACGCAGATTAGACTATTGTAATTCTGTTCTGCTGGGAGCCCCAGACTCTATAGCATTCAAGTGTTGGCTGCTAAACTAGCACTGAATAAAACAAGATTTGATTCTGCTTCAGGCACCCTAAAAGAGATTCATTGGTTGCCTATTAGGCATAGATGCACCTTTAAGGTCATGTGTATGGTCCGTAAAGCCTTGAATGGAATGGGAGCGAGAATATTACAAGATAAAGTTTGCCATTACAGACCTCTAAGATCTTTAAGATCATCCTCAGCAAATCTGCTCTGTGTACCAAAATTAAAAAAAATCATAATGGGTGGAAAATCCTTTCAGGTTAAGGCAGCTGAACTATGGAATAAGTTGCCAAATTCCTTGAGAGACAATGTGAACCTGCTGAGTTTCAGGAAGAGCCTGAAGACTTGGCTCTTTCCCAAGTTGATGAGCTGAACCCAGATTCTCCTGTGTGACCGCTCTTTATCAGAAGGTACCTGCATTGTCTGATGATTCAATTAGTGCCAAGATGCCGGGAAACATCCTTTACATCGCGGTGATTACACCGCGATGCATTTAGAACGCTGCCATTACAACGCAAGCGTTACATCGACTTGCACTGGAGGGCGCTATAACCTAAGGAATAGTAAGATTTACTATTCCAACACCTTCCCTACTGTACGTAGACTGGTGTTGGAATAGTAAATCTTACTACTCCTAAGTCCAGCGCCCTCCAGCGCAAGTCGTTGTAATGACTTGCGTTGTAAAACTGCGATGTTACATACCGCGATCATTTTGATCGCGTTGTAACATCACATATTCCAAGATGCCTGTTGGGTGGACGTCGCCCTTTACAAATAATTAAATAAGAACATAAGAAAACCACTCAAACACCCACTAACACACTCATACAGCCACTCACACACCCACTCAGAGAACCACTCAAACACCTACTCACAGACCCACAGAGGCACTCACACACCCACTCACACACTCACACACCTATATATATACACACCCATACAGCCACTCACACACCCATTCACAGACCTACACAGCCACTCACACACCAACTCACAGACCCACACAACCACTCGCACGTGCACTGACACACCCACCACACACTCACACACCCACTTACACACCCACACAACCACTCACACACTCAGGTTACATGAACATTATAGATAGGAAATAGCATTAAAATAACTTAGACATTCACTGGAAAAAAAGGTTACAGGGACATTATAGTTAGGAAATAGCATTAAAAAAAAACATAGAAATTCACTGAAAAAAACAAAGGTTACAGGGACGTTATAGTTTGGAAATAGAATTAAAATAAACATAGAAATTCACTAGAAAAACAAAGGTTACAGGGACGTTATAGTTAGATTCAGATTTTACACACACAAACCCATAGAAATTCAGCCGTTATAGTTATCTCAAATAACTATTACTCATGCCCTAAGGTAACTATGACTCGCACCCTCACCATGCACTGTTAATTACCCCACATATTGCATCAGTCATGACATGTTGTATGACATCATTGATAATATCACTGCAACATTTGCAGTGAAATTATTGATGAGAAAACTGTGCACGGCGGGGGCACGAGTTATAGTTACCTTAGGGCACGAGTTATAGTTACTTGAGATAACTATAGCTGCTGAATTCTATGGTTTTGTGTTTGTAAAATCTGACCCTAACTATAACATCCCTGCAACTTTTGGTTTTTTAATGAGTGTATATATATATATATATATATATATATATATATATATGTATATATATAAACAAGGAACGTCGCACTCAATGTTATCCTTTTTCAAAAGACCTTTATTAAGTAGACATCACTGTCACACCAACGCGTTTCAACCTCACAGGGTCTTTCTCACGGTAGGTGAGTCCTTCTTCACTTGTGGTTTTTATACCACCTCTCATCCCCAGCTCATTATGCAGCATGATGGGAGTTGTAGTGTATTCAATCACATTACAGTTTAAAAAGAGATTTTGCTTTACCCTTTGAGACATTTACATGATTGGATTTGTGTCAATCGATTTGTAACGTGTAATCACAGATTTCATGCTGGCTGATTAATCTGCCCTTACTCGATAATGAGTTACTTGATTATCCAAAATTCATCATGGTTCACAATAATTGGGTATAGTACCCATATTTATGCATTTGTTTACCCGTTTGGTCAACCATTGTGAACAATTTTGTAAACAGCCAATTGTGTTCTACATTAGCGTGCATTCAAATTAATACAATTTCAGTAGAATTATATATGTATCACAAACTTCAAAAGGGTGACCAAAAGATATTCACATTAAAAATTCTTATTAATCATATAATGTGAGCCGACGAATTTTCAAGTTCCCAGTTTAGTGCCATAATCTCCTACATTTTCTATTTTGAATTTTTCTGGACAAATCTTGTCTAATTAAAGATGTACAAAAAGTTCTTCGTCATTGTTCAGTACCAACGGTGTCTTCGTTTTAAGTCTTATGTTGTATCGAGACTTTAGTTGTCGTAGTTTTTTAATCCTGTCTCCTCCACGTTCATTCAATGGTATCATGCCCAATCCGAAAAACTTAATTGCCTTCCAATTGGCATTCTGGCACTATATCAGATGTTTGGCTGTAGCATAGTTAGTATCTTTATGTTTGACAGCTCATATGTGTTCAAGAATCTGCTTTTTTAACATGCACGTGGTGCTTCCGATATATTGCAGACCACAGTTGCATTCAATCACATAGATGACCTATGTTGTTTTGCACGTGATGTGGTGTCTAATGTGGATTGTTTTGCCTTCTCTGTCTGTTCATTTCTATGTTGCAAGCTTTGCAGTTGTTGCATTTGGAGAAACCCTCGTGTGCTTTCATTAGCCAGTTCTTTGTTTCACTCTCCTGTAGGTGGCTGTATACCAGTAGGTCTTTAAGCAATTTTGTTTTTCTGTATGTTACTGATGGTTTGTTTCCCAACAGTTTTCCAATATCTGGGTATTGTGAGATCAAGTGCCAATGTTTGTTTATTGTGTTGACTATTTTCCTGCATTCTTTGCTGTAGGTGATTATTAGTCTTGGGGCTTCTGTTTGTGATATTGTTTTCTTTTCTTGGTGATTAAAGTATCTGATCTTGATTTTGTATTCGCCATTTTCAAGCACTTTGTTAGGTCTGTTTGTTTGTATCCCCTCCTTTTTAACCGCAATATGGTCTCTTCAACCTTCTCTTCTGCGTCCTCATCTTTTGAGCATTTCTGTTTCATTCGTATCATTTCTCCATACAGGATGGTTTTTATCAACGATGGGGGGGGTGAAAGCTTTCTCCATGCAGAATGCTGTTTGTGGCTGTCGGTTTCCTGAATAGGGTTGAGTGAATTTCTCCTTGATCAATATAGATGTGCGTGTCCAAAAAATCAATATCAGTTTTGCTTATGGCACATGTGAATGAAAGTCCTATATTGTTCTGATTCAATTTCTCATAGTATCTCACAAAGTCCTCCTCAGTGCCGTTCCAAATTAAAAACAGATCATCTATGAATCTGACCCAGAGTACTATGTTCTCAAGTTCCTCCTGGTTGTCTGTGCCCTATGCTATTTCTTTCTCCCACCAGCCCATCACAATATTAGCATAGTTCGGCGAGAAGGAGATGCCCATTGCAGTTGCGCACCGTTGATGGTAAAGCTCATGATTAAATAAAGACACGTTGTTCTTTAGGCAAAGTTCAATCATCTGTATGAGCATTTGTGAATGTTGCTGTTCTTTCATGTTTCTCTGTTTTAAGAAATACGTGCAACCTCGTAATCCTATGTCATGATCAATAGATGTATAGAGTGATACCACATCTATGGTTGCCATAAGATATTGATCGCTCCAGTTAGTTTCTGCCAGAATACATAGAAATTCCCCCCGTGTCTCTAATATAGGAGCTCAGACTTTGTGCTATAGGAGGCAAGATAGGTGTCTACATAGGCGAGACAGCGGGCAGGGAAACAGACACTTGCTCTGCTTTCAGTAAGTGAAAGCATTTTGTGCTCTTGTTTGCTGAAAGCAGAGCTCTTGTTTGCTAAGGCTTGCCAAGTTATAGTTAGCTGAACTAACTATAACAGGGGAATTTCACTGGTTTTGTACGAGTGAAATGTCCAACTAACTATAACGCCCCTGAAACCCATGGTTTTTTCAGTGAATTTCTAAGGTTTTTTAAATGCTAATTTCTAACTATAACATGGCTGAAACCTATGGT